>JAVQJF010008067.1:0-38614 GCA_036023855.1 Gadopsis marmoratus
ATGTCATTGGCTTTGGGAAAATTAAACCTCAAGTAGGCAAGGTGGAGGCGATTCATGCTTTTCCTATTCCAACTACCAAGAAGAAGGTAAAGAGTTTCATGGGGCTGGTGGGATGGTATAGGAAGTTTATTCCCCACTTTGCAGAACGGTCAGTGGTGTTTAATAACCTCATGAAGGCCTCTGCACCTAATAAAGTGCAATGGACAGAGGAATGTGACAGAGTGTTTAGAGAGCTAAAAGACTCTCTTTGCACGCAGACGATGCTGTATAGTCTGGATTTTGATAAACCATGTATCCTGCAGACAGACGCCCCCGGAGTGGGCCTGGGAGGAGTGTTGTTGCAGGAGGTGGCAGAAGAAAGGAGACCAGTGGCGTTTCTGAGCCGCAAACCTCTGGATCGAGAGACCCGGTATTCAACCGTGGAGCGGGAGTGTTTGGGAGTTAAGTGGGCCATTGATACTCTCAGATACTACCTGCTAGGACGCCATTTTGAGTTGGAGACAGATCATCGGGCCCTCCAGTGGTTGCATCGGATGAAGGATGCCAATATGAGGATTGCTGGATGGTATTTGGCCTTGCAGCCATATGACTTTACTGTACGTTACAGATCCGGAAAGACTAACATTGTGGCTGATTGTTTATCTCGTGTGTATGACTGTTGAGAAGGGTGTTTGTGTAGGCAACCGGGTCACCATCACAGTCAATATGAACAGCCACCAATGAAAAGTGAATTGTTCGAGCCGGAGTTGAACCAGTAGCCTAAGGATACCTGTTGTCAACAACCTACAGTCCTCTGCTCTACCAACTGAGCAATCGAAGGGAACACACAGCTAATTATTACAGCCAGTTACAGAGCCTTGAACATGACAAACCGGCAGCTGTCTTACTCTACTTACCAGATGGTTTAACACTGGTCCATTCATGATATCAAGCAATGAAACCTACGGCTCTGTTAAAGATTGCCTTCACATCTTTCCAATATGCATAAGCCCCCGGGAACAAAAGCTATAACTGGTTCTATCACTGGTGCGGACAAGCTTTGTGTTGTCCAGACGAAAGGTACGCAGTTGAGCCAGGATGCCTTACCCACCATTGTTGATGTCGGCCAGTTATTGCATCACTGGTTGCGGAGATAATGTGTTTTGTCTGACCAAATCATGCAATAAAATGGACGGTTGTGAAAATGATTGCCTTTGCGTCAATATGAACAGCCACCAATGAAAAGCTAATCCTTGAAGATGTTAAAGATTGCCTTCACATCTTTCCAATCCAAATCTTGAATCTTGAAACAGACAACAATGAATAGCTGACCAATAGAAGGAGAATTTTTGAATGAATATGAGCCAAGAGGCACATCTTGAAGGATATAAAGACCCACATTGGAAATACTACAAGAAACTTGAGAAACATTCTTATGATTCTTGAAAATATCACATTTTATTAAAGTTGTATAAAAGTCTCCTCCAACATGGCTTTGTCTCTCTTCTCACTGAAAATGCTTTACATCATCTAGAATAACTAAAACAGTAATTTACATTACTTCAAAACACATGACAAAGTAAGTTCTGGATTTCATTTAACTACAGTAAATATCACACATAACACTGTAACAGATTGGCATTTCTGTGGGTGATTTTCATTTACAAACTTTATCATTGTTTAACATTTACACACAACAAACCCCATCCTGTTTGGTGATTTTTTGAACTGACAATAAAGCGTTAAGAGAAATATCTTCATCACATTACATTTTGACAGATGCATCTTAAGGACTCACCTCAGCTTCATGCAGACTCCACATCATTTCCCAGATTTTGGATTTTGTAGTTCCAGTAACCAAAAAGAACAGTGGTTAGTGGAGACTTCAAAGCTTGTCTGATGTGACACTGCCTTTACATTTCTCTGCAGGTTGTGCTTCAAACCTTAAAAGCAACTTGTGTTTAAGTTACAGTTTACTTTAATAAAAACATAACAGGCAGTGATGACATTGTTATAAAACCCTAGAGAATGGTTCTGAAATCTTTTCTGTACTTCGGGCGGATGTGCAGGAAGTTGCCATCCAAAGTCAGGAGCAGTATACAGTAGAACATTCTGACCTCCTGCTTTCTGCAATATGGAGAGTTTAAACTGCTTTCAGGTATACCTGTGGGAGGAGTGGGTAGGGGAACCAGTAGACTGGGTAAGAGAACCAGTGTACTTGGGGGAACTGGTGTAGCATGGCGGGTTGTCTAGTTCAGAAGGAGATCCAATACTGTTGCTGGATGAGTCATCCATGGAGGGATCCTGCAAAACAGGACAACTTCAGCCCAAATCTATTATCTGCTAACAATTTTCAAAAGTCTACTAAATCTACTAAAGTTAATTTAGTAGAATAGTATTTACTGTATATTGAGGAAAAGGGTCCTAGATTCCCTGATATAAAACCTCACTGGCCTCTGTCAGTCTTAATAATTGCATATCAAAGACTGCCAATAAGGTTGAAGCATTTCCACGACTCTTAGTTTACTGAGAGTGACAGAACGTAATAAAATCAGCGGTGATGGGAGAGGTACCTTTTGCTGCAGGATGTAAAGTGAAGTCACTGCATTTATTCCATTACGCTCTGTCGTTTTTGGAAGCACATCATCTGTGGCAAAGTACAAAACATTGAACTATCAATCATACACATTGCCTAATTTCTCCATAAGGATTATTCCAGTGTCATTTTAGATTAGCTGATCACATTTTGCATTTACTGTCATCACAGTGGAATATGAATTCAGTACAATACTATACCTGTCTGAAAGACTGGTGAGCATCGAGAATGGTCATAAAACCCAGAGAGAGGCTTTCGAGGTGAATTTCTTGGCCTAACAATCACAAAATTGCATTAATGTTATATCATAATATTAGTTTATTTGCTCTCTAGACCAGCTTTCCTAAAGCCAGCCTTATGCTATTTAGGGTTGATTACTTACTTTTTGGAAGGTGTCCAGCAGGCACATACTGTTACCAAAGTGATGAGGAGGAAGATGCCTCCAGTGGAAAGGATGATATAGAGGGAACTTCTTTCTGATGGGATATTCAAAATGACTGTTATTGAAGTAAGTATTTTACAGTAAATTATATTTATATATGTATTTACAGAATCTGGGAGTAAAGCGACTTTTAAATATGTTAGCAGTGTGGCTCTAGGGATGGCAATGTCGGTTTGGTCCAGACTGAAATATCTCAAAAACGTTTGGATGGATTGCCATAAAGGTTTATGCAGACATTCATGGTGCCCAGAGACTGAATGCTAATGACTTTCCTGCTCTCCTGACATTTCCTCCAGGCTCACAAGCAGGTATAACTCTTCACTTATCCTTTAAAATATGTAACTTCTATTTGATGGATTGGCACAACATTTTGTACAGATATTCATGGTCCCTAGATGACCATGACTTTTGTGATCCCATGACTTTTGTCTAGCACCACCATGAGTTTGACATTTGTAATTTTGAGTGAAATATCTGGGTTACCATGAAATGTGTTTAAAAAATGTCCCTATCAGAATGAATTGTAATCCGAGGTGATCCTAACCCTATTTATTTAGTGCTTTCATCAGGTCAAAAGTTTAATTCGTCCAATATTTTGGTTTATGACCAACAACCTGTAAAACTAATGACATTCTCGTCAACCTCAGCTGTTCTTTGTGTTTAATTCTAACTGGCAAATGTTAGCATGCTAACAACCTAAACTAACATTGTGAACATAAATAATAAATATTACACTTTGTGAGGTAGTGCAAACTCCCTCCCTGGGTTAATCATTGTATGTCTCATCATGTTGACTGTGTCCCTTAGATCCACCAGGTGGTTCCCTTTCCTGGCAATTAAAACTCCATACCGAGGGAGGAAACCAGGTGGGAGGCATTAACCAGGCTGATTGTCCCATCAGAGACTCGTACCCTGATAGGCCAGTTGGGGATTGGATGGGCAGGGCCTCAGGTTTAAATGATGGTGGCTTTTGGGGTTTGGGGGTAATTTTTGGGTCCAGGGTAGGAGTGCAAGATGTTGTTGGACTGTGAACTGGGAATAAACTTTGGCTTGTGTACTGGAAAACGACGCGTCGGTGTGCTGTCTCTGGCATATTCCTGCCTCTATCCTGTCCTTCCTTTTCTCTCAACCACCACACTTGGTGTCAGAAGTGGGATGTAATATGCCTGAGTGGAGGGGGTGCCTGATTGCTGACCAGATGAAAGGTGTAGGATGTGGGAGAGGCCGGTTGACCAGGAACACCACTATGGAGGAAGAGACGAGGAAGTCGGAGCCACCACCTCCTGGGGCTATGGCTGTCGAAAGCGATGAAGAACCAGTAGTATGGCCAAAAGTTGTTACAGCCCATGCTGCCGGGCGAGAACATTTTACACCAAACATTTTGGAGGAATTGAGAGTTCATGTACCAGTCTAAACATTTTAGCATAGGCATTGCCCTTGTGAGAATGTTAGCATGCTGATTTTCTTTTCTTAATTTGAGCCACTGCCCATCAAAATGTCTGTGCTACAGAAACTATCCATCATGTAGATGAAACTGCCTCCTCTAATGATAAATAATTATAATTTTGACTTTTAGATGTCAGTGAATTGTTGATAGAATATGAAAACCAAAATATAACATTAAGTTAAATGTTTTATTCGACATTGGCTTGCAAGGTCTATACCTCTAACGTAAATGTTTTCCCCCTGCATAGCTCTTCTTTGCTGCTTATGTCACTATGTCTAGCATGATGTTGGCACTGCAACCGATAATAAAGACAGTATCACTTACTGTAAACAGTCAGCCTGATAGGCAGGCTTGTCATATTGCCCACAGGATTCTCCACTGCACAGCTGTAGATGTCATCATCTGCCATCAACACCCGTGTGATGGTCAAGAGCTTCTGGTCAGGCGACAACGCAAACCGTGTCACATTGGTCAGTGGCTTTCCACCTTTGAACCACTTGTATGTAGTCCTGGTTCCATTGTCATGGGAGCAGTTGAAGATAACGTTTTCACTCAGTTCCAGTACTGATGAAGACTCCATGTAGATATAGGGCCTGGATATAGACTCTGGATATAGGCAACAGTGGACACAATTATGTTAACATGTAAATAGACAAAAAAGAACAGTAAATGCTGCCCTACATGTTTGATGCAGTATGTATGGTGAACCTGAGGTCTCAAACACATGCCGTAATCCAGATTTGACCCCTGAGCATAGAGCAGAAGATTGCAGGTCTGTAGGATCCCATGGATGCACAAGGATTATAAGATTTTTCTCTGAGCATAAATAGTGGCGATGAGAAGAAACATGCAGCTCATGGCGCAGCATGATGATAATAAATAAAAATTAAATAATAACTTCCCTCTAAAATGTATATTATTATATTATATAAGGATTGGTGGGTTAATTATGCTAAATAAGTCACCATGAACACGTTATTACCCACAAGTACTACCTATTGGCAGTGTATTGTTTATATGGTAATGACTGAGAGGTGTGACAGTTTGAGATTTTACTGCGTGAGGACTTGGACATTACATTATTTAAACAGCCCATTAGTCAGGAGTCAGTGTTTAATCTGAGTCTAGTCATCATTCATCAGATTTAAGTTGGACTTAAAGTCAATGACAGATGCATGTTTTCTATGACACTGGTTTATACCAAAGAGAAAAAGGTATGCTTGTACCCCTACATTAATTTTAGAATCGCACAGTAGAAGTTATCTTCCTACCATCCACAGTGAGCATGATGCTGCCCTCTCCTGTGAAGGTATCATCTGTGATGGAGATCTCCACGTCATAAGTGCCGTCATCAGAGAGCCTGAGGTTGTGGAGAAGCAGAGTCCCATTCTCAAATACCAGGATGCGGTCTCGATACTCCGGCCTCAGGGTCCCAATGATGTCAGTTCCAATCGACTGGACAACAGTGACAGACTTTTCCCTCTTGAGTTGCCACTTGATGACCGGCAGGTCGAGGCTGAAGCTATTGTAGTGGACAGACAGAAGGGCCTCCCCTCCTACGGTACCTCTAATGAGAGTGCTGGGGATAGTCATATTCACTGCCAGCACCCCACCTGCAGAGAAACACAGAACATCATTCAGTTCAGTTTGTTTATATAGCACCAAATAATAGCATCGTTATCTCAGGGCACTTTTATATGTCATATTGTGACTGGCAGAGTTTGAGCGAATGATACTGTAGTTAGCTGAAGGATAGTGTGGGCATCCCGCCCCATCACTGCTGTATACAGGAGCCAGTTTGCATGGCAGATCCACATTACCATGGCAACAGCTGTCAGTCCTTGGGATGGGCCCTCATGAGCCAACAAAAGCGGGGATTGTTTGTTCAAATTTCCTTCTTGGCAGTTCATGAAAAGAGCACTGGGCACAATCCAGATGGCATGCTAGCTTTGCAGAAACAGAGCCGCTCAGTGACTCTGCTGCTAGCCACAACAATAGCAGGACAGTGATGAGACACAGCTGAAAATAACTAAACATATTCTGAAAACACTGGTTCTGGTACAGCCTATAGGCACAAGTACTGTATTACTTATAAAGGGTGGGCAACAAGACTGTAACAACACCCACACAGTCTAATGCAATCCAATACCCCAACAACACTACCTTTGTGATGCCTAAAATGTTCAGATTTTGTCAATTTAACTTTATTTTCTGACACCATAATTTGTGGTGACATGTTACAATATTACACGTAACACTGCAAAAATATACCACAAGCCACAAGTCGTATCATAGTGTGTCAAACCATGCACATGCTCTATTTGTATTAAGTTTGCAGCTTTAAAATTACCGTCCAATTAGCTCCTGTTTTTGGCATTTTCTTCCAACCTCCAGCTAATATTGTGAAAGCACAGCTGTCTCAGTAGTTGTGGAGTAAACTGAATATTTGCATAATCTACTGGGAAGCAAGTTGCTGCATTAGTAAGGTGCAAAGGGTTATTTCCCAGATCACATCTACAAATTCTAATTAGTTTGATTCCCTCATACTGAAACCAACAAACAAAAACAAAATTAAAACAGTAATCAAACTTCAGTAATCAGCAACTATGTATGAACTTAATCTATACAAAAGCTTTCAGACATGTGGATAAACATGCAAGTGAAACACCACACCATTGTTAGGCAAAACTATGTGATGTGTTTATATCAGCAACATTTTACCAAAGTAGAAAATGTGACATACCTGAATTGGAAGAACCAAGACAAATGAGCAATAAAATTTGAGAAATTATTTTAGCTTTTGAAGAAGCCTTGTTCTCTGCCTTCATCTTGGGTCTCAAGTTTTGTTTTCCTCCCAACCAACCAGCATGATTTGTGACTCTGGGCCGGACGGAGAACACAGTCATTCATTCAGACTCTGCTGGGACTGAGTACATGTTGTTCTCAAAAGCCAATGTAGAAGCAGGACAAAAGTGTGTGTGTCTGGATGTCTGCTTTGTACGTTTAGTTAGCGTTATGTTTTTATTGCAACACTTATTATGTGATATTTTTAGAAATGGAACAAAAGTACAGTCATGATAGGCATTAGTGTCGCATCACTCAATTCAATTCAATTTTATTTATATAGCGCTATATCATAACAGAGTTATCTCATACCACTTGCAAATATAGCGCATGTCCAAGCCAACTCTATAACTCCACAATATGACTCTATCAGTGCTGTTGAAACAAACATGATTGACCACTTGTACTCTGGGAAGCATGAATGTACCCAGAAAATATAATGGCAACTGACCCATTAGACTTTTATATTTCCCTTGTACAAGCTGACATTTTGGTCCAATGTTGGTGTAAGAGGAAAGGTCAGGAGCTCCAAAACATGTGGATTAATCATCTGGGGACAATGAATATCTATAACATAACAAGTTCAAGATACAGTGTCATGGCCTCAACGATTTCTCAAAGAAATATTCGGTTCTGCTTTTAGTGGAAATGTCAGGGGGGTTACCAATATTACTAGCAATCATTCACTGGGCACCATGAATGTCCATATTGGCAGTTTGGTCAGTATTTGTCAAGGTATAGTATCTTGATCTGAACCAATCAGTTGGACCGACTTACCGGTCAACCAACCAGGGTAATAAATGTTTGTTTTAGCTGAATTTTGTTACTAAGTTCATATAAAAATTGTTATACTCAGATAACGAAAAGATTCCATTTGAGTTTTTCTTTTTGACACAGGAAATTGTGCATTTCATGTTTCTTTGCTGTTTAGAGCAAACAGTTAGCATTCAACAGGTGCCCATATGGAAACTGAAACTGTTTTTGCTTGCGTTATGATTCCTCGTGTTTATACTGGCTATTATGAGATCACTTTCTAACATGCTGCAAATGTTGGCGATGGGGGACAAAATCTACAGTCCTTAATCTGTGAAAAAATAAATCCAAGTTTGTCCAAAGTTAGACAAATCTAGTAGATATCTTCCATAGTAAGACTGTTTATAAAATCAAAAATGAGTATTTGTATATTTGCTTCCATAACAAAAAAGATGAAACTGTACAAATATCTGTTGTTTTGTTATCAGCATTCTGTCATTCTGCTTGTTTGAGAAGAAAGACAACACATCTGCTGACTCAACATGTGAATAACTGCTGAAATCAACATTAACAATAATCAAATGTAAGTAAAATGTTGTATCTACATATTTGCATTGAAATGTAATTTACATGGTCCAGAAATGGATACCTGTGACTTTAAGACTCTACATCATCACCAGCCACCAATGAGGTTAGATGCTGTGTTGCTTAGCAACAGAACCAATACCAACAACAACTGTGCTCTTTGAAAACGACTTGGTTAGACAAGGTGCTCATTCGCAGATGTCATGTTTTTCCCCACAGGTCAAGCTAATTATAGTGTTCACCTACTCTTATATAGATATATTTGTTTATAGCTAATTATCTTCATGTTGTCATTTGGCATGCGATGGCTGAAATCATGATTTGTGAGCCATTTGAGCTCTACAACCTCCTCAACCGCTGCCGCTGTGTGTCGAGGCTGGCAGAGATCAACTACCTGTGTTTAATTGGTAAGAGATGGGATTGATGTGAGTTGATTTTGCTTGATTTACTCTGCTTTAATTCAATTTAACTTTAGATGTAACTTACTTGTGTGTATTGTATGTCTCTTTTCTAGATGCTCGTGAAACCCGAGATTACAGAATCAGTCACATCATAACAGCTAAAAATGTCAAAATGGTATGGAAATCTTTGAATCCACAGCTTTGTGATTCAGTCTGGGCCTGATGGGTACAAACAGGGGAAATGGGCAGAGGTTTGGCTGTTGTAAATCCATGCTTTGCAAATGATTGCACAAGCATTAGTATTATCGGTTTGTCCTTAAGCAATGAACAATCTGTTTGAGATAATTAGAAGTTGTTAGGATGGAGAGAGATCAAAGATTGTGAACAGCATTAATTTTTCAAACACTAAACTGAAAAGAATATTCACATCGGTGAATATTCGGTCATTTATATTTATAATTTATAACTTTTTGGGAAACAAATGAACCCAGTCGGTCTGCATGCTGTTTTGGGTCGTTCTTAAAGCTCCTTAAATCTGCTACAAGACATATAGGTATCCAAGAAGAGTATAGAAATTGTTGTTACAATTGCTAATGTGGCTCTAAACAAACAACCTGAAAGACAAGCCCTGCAATGCAGCTTAGTTTCTTTGTTCCCTCAGTTGCTAGGATTATTTTGTGCATCAAATATCAAAACCTTTGTGGCTTTCCAGGATTCAAAGGGCACATTCCTCCTGCCAGAGGCGGTGGAGGTTGACAGTATGCAGCACGTGGTGGTCTACGACAGCAACGCAAGCCATCTACAGGAACAAGGTAATTCGTTTAGTTCCATATAATGTACTTTCTCTCCATTTTCCACAATTCCCCTGCACGACTCTGGCAGAGGAGCGATAGTAGTCCCCTATAAGGGAATGCACCCAATATGTATTTCAGCCACAAATGTCTGCACACTCTTAAGTGAAGATTCTGACGGTGATTGCAGGCAGGGCAGCTGACTGCGCCCAGGTCCTAGCCAAAGCCAGCCTCTATCCAGTCCACATAGTGAGAGGAGGCTTTCAGAGGTTCTCAGCTCTGTACCCTTTTTTAAGAACTGAGAAGATCATCTACACCATCATGGTAAGACAAACACCCCTGATCTCGGGGCTCATACACTCATACTTAAGTCTGTGAAGGTTCATCACAACCATCCAGTTAGTATAAAGTCTGCGAAAGTTTAATCCAAATCACTGGACTTAACACTGATTATTGTCCAGTCCAGTGATTTAGATTCAACTTATTCCAGGTGTTCCCAAATGAAAACACAGGTCTTTATTGGTGCACAGCCTGACTGTCAAGAGTCCACATGGTCCTCATTCCAGTGAGCGTCTACAGTTGTTTTGTGTAGATAGCTCTTGGTTAGTTATCGTCGTTTGTACATTACTTTTAATATTCCATTGTTGGTTTTGAGTACACCATTCAGAATGTAATAATTCTGACAAGATACTCAGAGATCATTACAAAATGGCTCACTATGTGATGGACTGAAGAATGAATAGTCAAACATTTCTGACACAGCCTCACACTGTTATATATTTGAAGTTTTGGGTTTTATGTCATGTGTGCCACGGTAAAGATGCGGGTGAATCTTTTCTCTATTTTCTTTGATTAACAGACTATACAGAAGATTTCTTTATTTCCCAGGAGAGAAAAAAAAACTTTAAAAAAAAGCTTTAACACCTCAAAATAACATGAAGTGGCTGAGCGGTTAAGATGCATACCATATACAACTAGAAAAATTGCATTTCCTGAAGAAAATGCGTGTGAATGCTGAAAAGCTGAAAGGCTGTCGCTAAACTGGACAGCTGCGCAACAAACTGCAGAAAATGCACAAATCTGAAATGCAGAAATGTGAAATGAATTGCCAGAATTAGAAGCTGAAATGTAAAAGCTTCACCTGGAAGAAGAAGCTAAGAGCTGAAATACAAATACGCTGAAAGCGAAACTGTGATATTGTAATTAATTGTTGAAGAAAGCACAATATTTTAAGTATAAATTGTAAAAAAGAATAAAAAGAAGTAAAACTTAAAGTTTGTTGAAAGGTTGACGCTAAACTGGATAGCTGGCTTGAATGTTGAGTAATATAGAAAATAGCTGAATATAAGCATAAATGTCCTCAAAGAGCTGAACATTTTCATAATTTGAATGGTTTCTGTAGCTCAAAGTATGAAGAAGTTATAAGAGGAGGAAGATGATTTGAAGGTTATTCATCCCTAAGGGCACTAAAAACTTGCAAAAAGCTTAATTTTATTTTCTTAAAGAAAGCACAATATTTAAAGTATAAATTGTGGAAAAAAATAATAAAAAATGGAAATAAAATAGAAACATAATTGTCCTTAAATAGCTAAACATTGTTACATTTCTGCAGACAGAGAATAATTTCAATGATGTCTGACTGATGTGGAATATTTTAAATGTAGTTGTAGTTTCGTAGGAACATGTGCAGACCTGCTCTCACAGCTGGTTTCTCTATCAGCTGCAGGACAGAAGGAGAAATCTGATCTCAGGCTCCAGTGGAAATGTTCTCTGCAGGTGACGGAGCTGAACTCTCTGATCTTCATTTCTCTTTGTGTTGATCAGCGCTGAAGATGGTCCAGAGGTAAAGTCTCTGCTTGGAGAGCGGGCGACGTGGGATTGACGTGGGTTCAAATCCCGTCTGAGGCAACAAGGTGGGTGCAGGTTTGTGACTCAGTCACAGGTTGAAAACGGTGGTTCAGAGGTACTTCACTCCGGTGTGTGAAGAAGGTGTGTGTAAAAAAAACATGGTGAACAAGGTCAAATACAAAACATCATGGTCAACAAGGTCAAATACATAACAAGGTCAAATACATAATAAGAAGGTCAAATACAAAACAACATTGTCAACAAGGTCAAATATGAAACAACAAGTTCGAAAACTAAAAACACAACATACTAAAAACATCAAACTTTTATGCAAATTTTTTCCACAATTAATTAAAATATCAGTTTCTGTAACGTTGTGTATTTCAGCTCTTACCTTGTTTAGGTGAAACAATTCTGGCAATTCATTTGACATTTCTGCAATTCAGGCAGCTGTGGATATTAATGTTTTAATATTTGTTGAAAGGCGACAGCCTAAACTGAATAGCTGGCTTGAAATGTTAAATAGTCCTCAAAGTATGAATGATGTGGAATATTTGAAATGTAGTTGGCGTTTTGTAGGAATATGACTGTGTTTTCAAAGTTGAAATCCAGCTTCGCTACCAAATATGAAATACACCCCCCCCTCCCCAAAAAAAAGTATTGTATTTATTTATTATGAGCAATTTAAAATACTTCTGGACTCTCTCAGGAGCTGGAAAACCTCAAGACATATCCAGTGGAGGTCATAGCAGGACTCCTGTACCTGGGTGACCAGAAACAAGGCACGGACTCCAGTATCCTCAAAGACCTGAAGATCAGCGCCGTGATCAGCCTCAGTGACACTCTGGAGTAAGGCAGGACTGGGTGTTTTGTGAATGTCTTGTGTCATGGCTGTTGAATTTGTTCTGAATTTCTTTTGAATTATTTTAGATCTAGATCCTCAAAGGGGACCCACGTCATCCTTAACATCCCAGTGGCCGACTCAGTGGTGTCTGATCTATATTCAAGTCTTGAAAGGATTTGTACTTTTATTGGTAAGTCGTTCCCTTACTTTACTTAATAAGCTGTTTTATTGAATCCTTACAAATATTTGTAGTCTCATTTATAGAATCAGGAAATGCATGACGCTTACAGCTGATTAAACTGTAATGGCTCGCTGTAAACTGCAATGATCAAGAATACAAATACAAATGTAAAGTAATAATGCAATAACGTGTCTCAGTTCAGGATAAACAAATGTATTCCCAAGATCTCATGCCATGTCATGTCATTTAAGTATACACAAAATTCTGGACTGTTTTGTGAATTTCAATATGAAGACGGTAATGCTCACAGGAATGTATGGATTACTTTATTCTACAGTTGGTGTCACAGCCGTGGTTCAGGAAAAGGGTATCCAGACGCCTAAAAGATTTATACGCAGGAAAATCTAAATGTGTTAAATGTAAACATGAATTTGTTTGTAATCCAATTTAAAAAAAAGCACACATTCAACTGATTTGGCAGCCTCGATTCCACAGCAAATGAGAGTTTTCAAGTTGAGGCTTACCTTTTTTAAACCATAAAAAAATACAGATGAATGATATTTTGTTTTCTCACGGGACAAAGAGAGCAAACCAACAAAACCTAAAACCTAAAATGTCGTTCAGCTAAATAATGTGTGCCTGTTTGCTTTTATTAAACTCACATGACAATCTGAATTTAAAGAACTCAATCTAACTTAAAAACTCAAAAGGTCAAATGTCATTTTGGGGCTTTTATAAAGAAAAGTTTGAGTGATGAAACTGGTTTATATACAGTGGAGGTGACACACTGTACAGTCCGTCCTTTTTAGAGATTTGATTTTAGATCAGGGAATGAAATTTGAATTATTGTTTTGCTAATAAATGTATTTGCTGTTACAACGGATTTACTCGATAGCGTAGAGGTTTTTATAACAGCCATCTATATTCTGCTTTCAGGTTCACACGTCAGCATGGGCTCTCGTGTCCTGATAGTCTCCAGGCAGGGCAGAAGCCGCTGCAGTGCTGCAACCATTGCCTTTCTCATGCACCACCACAAATACACACTGGAGGCAAGTGGGGTTCGTTTGGTTTGGCTTCAGTACCTGCAGAGTGTAGTATGTGCCATAGAAATAAAAATGTGATCTCTAGATGCTAATAAGTCAGCAGCTCTACTCTGGTGAGAGTGTTTGGAAATTCTAAGATCTTATGTGGCTTTAGGGGGAGTTTAACCCTCCATCTAGCACAGCTATAGCGCAGGTTGGTAGGCAGGCGAGGACACGGTTTCGGTCTCTGTACGGAAACCTGTGTTACCAGCTATTGTTCCCCAAGAAATAGACACAGCCCAACACTCCCACCCAAAACCACAAATTGTCTGATTATTCATTTCTGTTAATGTAAGAATTATACAAATTATATACAACATGTTAGTAAGCTTTAGAAGTGATTTTGAATTTTGGACAGAGCTCAGCTAGCTGCTTCCACCTGCTTCTAGTCTTTATGCTAAGCTAGGCTAACCACGCCCTGACTCCAGCGCCGTACTGACAGGTATAGTTTGGTCATTTTTGGAAAAACGTTTAGCCTAATTTAGAATATAGACTGGAAGGTTTCCAGTATAGGGGGAAACGGCTAACCTCGCTCCGCCCACGGTACCAAAATCCACCGCTATTCATACTGTATTTCGTCTGTTTAATCCAGACACAAACCAAAGTGTAAAAGCGACAAGCTGTGGTTTTGCTGCTGGTTCCAGCTACACATTTGGAGCGGCGTCAACCTTCTCATCTGAATCTCGGCAACAAAGCAAATAAGTGTATTTCCCAAAATGTCAAAGTACTCTTTCAACACACAGACATGAGGTGGATATTGATCATGGGCAGCACATGGATATGAAATATGATATCATATTTACTGTACATATTGCTATTGGTTTATCAGGAGGCCTGGAAGTACGCGCTCAGATGTAAACCCGACACGAGGCCAAACACGGGGTTTCTGCAGCAGCTGTCTGACTGGGAGCTTCGCATCATGGGAACAAAAGTGACCGACGTCTCCGAAGCTCCTTTTTAACAAAGGAACCACAAGCTGTGACGATGACGTGGCTACAATCATGAGAGCTGACTTCAGTCCGATTAAAACCCTATGTGGTGTGGTGAAGGTCAGCAGCAGCGCAGGGACAGCGCTTCCTGTTTCTCCTCAAAGACTGGTGTTGGCTCTTTAGTTCAAAATGACAGGTCACCAACCGGACATCTGATTGGACCGGCCAGCTGCAAACTAGCACGTGCAAAGAGCGTGACGCGTCACGCAAGCACGGTCACGTCGCCTTTTCAAAACCTTCAGAATAAAAGCACAAAAGTTGTATTCCTTGAAATGGTTGTAGATTCGACTGCAGACAGTTGATTTAAATCACAGCGACATGTCTGGAGAATATAGATTAGTGTTGTTGTAATGATGTCATTTTTTTTTGCCCCACAATTATAGGTTAAAATTGCACTTAATGACAATGTTAGTTAAATATGTAACAGCACGTGGAAATAGCTACAGCAGAAAGTTACAGGAAACTAATCAAATGAAACTAATTCACAAGGACTTACAACATCTAACTGCACAACCTGAAGTCATAAAAGTCATAAAGTCATATGCTTGTCTGGAATTGATTAGTTTGTTTATTTAAGTAATTTTTTCAATTAAATTCAATTGAATTTTATTTATATTGCTATATCATAACAGAGTTGTCTCATAGCACTTTTAAATGTAGAACCTTTGGTTATTTTCACAGTGTGGTATTGCTACGTCTGCTGCCACTGACATCCAGCAACAACCTCAGCCTCTGCAGGCAATACATGCAATACAACACGTGTGCACGAAGAGTAGAGTTTACAGTAATAAATGAACAAATGCTTACATGTTTAAATGGAGCAGTTCTATTATGTAAAATATTAAGTAAAAGTATTAAGTAAAATATTCTGCAAATCAACACATCACACAAGCAACTACTGGTAAACTAACTAAAGTAACAGTCTCAGAGTTGGGTCCCCTAAAAGTAGACACAAGTGCATTCCATAAATGAAGAGACTATGAGGGATATTTTTGGGGAAATGGCAGACCGCCTCATCTCGACTGTCGTAGACGCCGTTACCCGGCTAAGGCTTTTATTCTGAAGCCCCTGACAGACAGGAAGTCGCTTGCTCGTTGGCTTTTTACCTTTGACACCGACAGCGGCACAACTGTTGCACCGCGGCCCGTGGAAGTTACCGGACTCCGGGAGGCAGAAAGAAAAATGCTGCCGGGCCCAGCGGGTTTCACGGAATGTTTGCGCGAATGGGGGGATTTAGAGAAGAGCTACCAACAAATCCAGGTAAGTTGAACGGGGCGCGCGTCCCGTCTCAGCTGCGCCGACGGAAGTGCGCCCCTGCCGGCCGGAGTGGGTGGGACAGCGGGATCCGCCCTCAGCGGCCGCACACAAGAATAAGCGTCTTTATGACGAGACAGTCGTGTGTGTGTGTGTGTGTGTGTGTGTGTGTGTGTGTGTGTGTGTGTGTGTGTGTGTGTGTGTGTGTGTGTGTGTGTGTGTGTGTGTGTCTACACACACGTTGTGCAGACACACAGTTGGTGACACGACTACAGCAAGGTGTCGCTTGTCATCACTAAAAATACCAAATCACTCAAAAGTCAAACAATAACGAAAAGTCACTTCCTCGTTCACGGATTGCTCTGTGTGTTCATTAATAGTTGGCTCATTAATATACACAAAGTTGCTCCGGCTTCTGCAGGACGGCCACCGCCTCTACAAGCAGAAGCTCGAGGAAGTGGCCAAGCTGCAGGACGGCTGCTCTGGAGCCATCGCCCGCCAGAGGAGGGCGCTGCAGGAGCTCGCTGCGTCGCTGCGGCAGTAAGTGTTGGTCACTGAGGCGTCACGGGTCCAGTTGGAGCAGATCACTTTGGTGGCCCCCTGGAGTGGGGCTGCCATTTAAAAACGCAAAAGAAAAAACCCAATGTCCAAGTGTGGCACCAAATCTGGTGTGTGCTGTGCGTCTAAGCATGTCGGGATGTCTTTGTCCACGTTTAGGTGCAAAGGAAACCGGCCAGCGCTCAAGTTGGGTCCAGCGGACGTGGACGCCATCGCTGACCTCGAGGGCTCCATGAGAGACCGGGCGGATGCTTTCTCTGAGATGGAAGCGTTTCTGCCGAAGAAGAACGGGTGTGACTCTGCTTCATGCTTTCTTGTGTGTATCTGCATGACAAGGGAAGAAGAGGGGAGGGGATGGGGTTCCATAATAAGTTGTCAGTATGTTTTGAGCAGCTTCTGGTGTTAACAGATGTGATGGATTTCAGCATCGTGTGTGTGACCGACGCCTCTCCCCGTTTAGGTTGTACCTCAGCCTTGTTTTGGGAAACGTCAACGTGACGCTCCTCAACAAGCAGGCAAAGTGAGTCGACGTTTCGTTTTCTCGCAGCCTAACAAAATGTCCTGTCTCGCGCTGACGACCGTTTCTGTTCTCGCCACGGCAACAGATTTGCCTACAAAGACGAGTACGAGAAATTCAAGCTGGTCCTCACGGTCATCCTCTTCGTGTTCTCCTTCACGTGCCGCTTTTTGTTCAGCTACAGGTACGACCTCCCGACACCTCGCCTGTGTTGTGTTCTCCTGGATTAGCGCAGGCGTGAATGTTTCCAGCAGCAGGACGATTCACGCGGGCCAGAAATAAACCGCCGAGCTTGTGTTTATCGCGACGGAGGAACATGTCGCGCGGTGCGGCTTTGATCCTGGAACTAACACTATGTGTTACTTCACTACAGTTATTAAGTCACCGCGTGTACATGCGTGTTGGAGCCTGACTGACACCGGAGCTGTATATATCAAAATATAATCACAATCATAATATACTGGCCAATGTATAGCACATTACACAAACAAAAACATGTTAATTATTCCTTACATTTGGTTATTATGACCGTGATATGTGGCTGATCAGAACAGAGCTGACAGGAAGGGCTTGAACGAATGAGTGCGTTTGTTGAATTCTTCCCATCACGCGTGTGACTTTTGTGCCTTTTTCTTTGTTGTTGCTTCAGAGCCCTAGACGCCCTGTTCAACTTCCTGTTGGTGTGGTACTACTGCACGCTCACCATCCGGGAGAGTATCCTCATCAGCAACGGCTCACGGTCTGCGACACATTCACTGTCTCCACTGTTTTTATTAGAATGGTAACAGTCGCATACAGTAAAGGCTTCGTCGGGACCTTGTCATGTGGGGAGACACTTTGAACCCCGAGCCTTTGTTTAAATCCCCTCCTGTGACTAAGTGACTGTGTAGATTTTCTTACAGTGTTCTGCAACTTTTTAGCCTTGACGTCACACGGACCTACAGTAGCTTGTATCTACACCTAGCCTAATCAGTGTCAGTCCTCCATGTTGTTTCAGGATCAAAGGTTGGTGGGTTTTCCATCACTATGTGTCAACGTTCCTGTCTGGAGTCATGCTCACGTGGTGAGTGATGTTATCCACTTTTCTTCACTTTGCACGTTCCCCATGTCTGTAGAAGATATTATAATATATTGACCGTCGCAATGACGTCGCTCTTGTCCACTTGAATGTCATAAGAGTTTGGGGCTTGTGCTAAATTCCAACCAGATGTTTTCTTTGTTTTCCAGGCCCGAAGGCGCTCTCTACCAGATGTTTAGGAACCAGTTCTTAACATACTGTCTATACCAAAGTAAGAGATTCCACACTACATTCTTACATCATGAAATGTGCACCGATCAGCCAAAACGTCATGAGCGCTGACAGGTGAAGTGGAGAACACCGATTATCTGGTTACCATGGCGCCTGTCAGTGGGGGGGGGTATATGAGGCAGCAAGTGAATGTTTCGTCCTCCCAATTTGATGTGTTGAAGCAGGAAAAATGGGCAGGTGGAAGGATGTGAGCGACTTTGACAAGGAACCAAACTGACACTAGTTTAGGCAGTGGTATAGGATAATAAATGCACTTTACTAAAGTGTTTTGTACTAACAGGAAATTATATATGTACACGTGCACCAAAAGTAAAAAAAGCTACTTCCAGTTTCATATTTGGAAACTTAGTTGTTCTTTGAATATACTTATAGCCTGGTGAAAATTTGTGCGTAAGTATCAAGTAGGGCTGCAACTAACAATTCATTTTATTATCAATTAGTCTGCCAATTATTTTCACAATTAATCAGTTTATTGTTTGGTCCATGAAATGTCAAAAAAGTGCGAAAATTGCTCATCGCAACTTCTTAAAGCCCAAAGTGACGACGCCTTCAGATTACTTTTTCTTGTCCAAAACCCAAAGTCTCTTCATTTACTGTCATACATGACAGAGAAAAGCAGAAATCTGAACGGATACGATTCATTGATAATCAACACAGTTTGCATTTAAACGACTAATCGAGTGCGGACGCATTTTCAGTGTAAACTGTCAATAGTCCTCAACACGAGTACGTTCCGCTGAGGTAAATGACACACAGCGTTCTGCGTAACCGATATCTTGGCCAACAATTAACAACCTTTTTTTTGTTCTCTTCTGTTTGCAAAGTAGGCTTTGTCCAGTTTCTCCAGTACTACTACCAGAGTGGCTGTTTGTACAGACTCCGAGCGCTGGGAGAGAGACATAACATGGACCTCACAGTCGGTGAGTGCCGTCTGCACTGCTGTCAGTCAGCAGCCGGTCAGTTTCTATTTCTAACTGAGTGACTCTGAAATAATACAGAGAGCAGGGGCTCATAGGATGCATTATAATCGTCCGACGTCACTGAAATATCTCAACAACCAGTAAATTGATTGGCGTGAACTTTGGTGCAGACAGAGGATGCATCCTAATGACTCTGGTGATTCCCTGACTTTTCATCTTGACGCCACAAGCAGATTTGTGGTTCTGAGCGAAAATTGTCTCGGCAACTATTGGACGAACTGTCACGAGATTTGGTGGAGATATTCATGAACCCCTCAGGATGAATTGTGATCCTGAGGGGTCATCATTAATCTGAGCTCAGCGACTCACATCTCTCCTCTCCTGGTGTTCAGAGGGTTTCCAGTCCTGGATGTGGAGAGGCCTGACCTTCCTCCTTCCTTTCTTGTTCTTTGGTCATGTGAGTAGCGTACTTACTTACTTACTTACTTACTTCAAAGTTGTCTTTTTAGAGCTTTCTTCACTGTTGACTGTTCCTCCTCCTCTCAGTTCTGGCAGCTCTACAACACCATAACACTCTTCAGGATGTTTCAGCTGCCGGAGTGTAAAGAGTGGCAGGTTGGTACACCGGAGAGCTTCAGTGTTCTCTCATAAGTCTGTATTTTTTTAGGTCATTCGAAGTTGGGAAATGTTTAACAAATTCAAAAACATATTAAGATCTGAATACAGATATGAATACAGATATTTTGGAGAGCTGAACATATACAGATGGTAGCTTGTGTAACACCATATTTTCTGTATTAAATGTTTCTCAAAAGAGCCTCTGACCTAGCCTTTATTTATTTGTTTATTTGTCCTTTTCTGTGGTGCAGGTTGTGATGTGCGGCTGCTCTTACATGGTGCTCTTCATGGGAAACTTCTTCACCACACTGGGGGTGGTTTATCAGAAATACATGAACCAGGACAAGTCCAAGAGCTTATAAAACTGGAATAACAAACGGGGCAGAATCACCAAAAATCCTCCTGTTTATGGAGCGGAAGACCTGCAAAGTTACCATTAGCTCTAATATTCTCTTTAGAGCTCTTCGTCCATGTTGTGATTGTTGTCCTTGTGGTCTACTTACATGCACTGCTGCTTTTATCAGTGTCCTTTTTGATTTCAAGTCCTTGTTAAATTTTTGTGTAAATGATGGTCAAAGCAACATGATAAAAACCCTGGCAGGTCTTACTAAGCAACACTAAGGTTGTTTTAGTAGGATTTTCTGTCTTGGTCAGAATTGTACAACTCCGATAAGGAAGTGTTACTGAATAAATGTTTTCATCATATTTATTGATGCAAATCAATAGTTTGTTACTCAGCAGCTGCTATGTATTTCACAGAAAGTGCTTAATTAAACACTCCTCCAATCCCCCACTTGTTTCGGTTTTCACTGTTACAGCAGTTAACTTCATGTTAGTTATCCATCATTGGTGAACATGTTTTGTGAAAACGTTTGATAAATGTTTGGGTCAATTGGAACATTTCATGGTTCCAGCTTCACACACATGGAGATATGAGGATTTGCTGCTTGTCATTATTTTAATGATTTTAATTTACTTTGAATGATGTTGGTTTGGACTGTTAGACAAAAACAAGCAGTGTGAACATGTCACATATTTTCAGAATTTTTACACAAAAAATGATTGCGATAATAATCAGATCCGTAATGAAAACAATCACTTGTTGCAGCCCAACAACAAGAAAATCCTGCTTTTACACGAATGCATGAGTATAATAATTTAATGATATATATATATATTTTTTTTTATATATAGTATAATATAAATGTAAACATCATTTTTATGCATGAGTACTTTTACTTTCTATACTTTAAATTCATTTTCCTGATTATACATTTACTTCCTTTTAGGCAACATTTTCAATGCAGGAATTTGCGTATTTTTTACAGTGTGGCATTAGTACTTTTACTTAGGTAAAGGATCTGAGTACTTCTTCCACCACTGCACTTTTTCATATGAACTTTGAACTGAACTGAGATCCCGTCCCGATGCTTCCAACATAAGTGATGGTGGAGAAACTACAGTCCTTGTTTCATATTTCAGACGTTTATGTGACGCGCTTAGTGCCTGGCTGCATTACATGAAATGACCACAAGGTGGAAGCATTGAATTGTAATGACACTGAGCATGATCCAGGCCCTGCTATATGCTGTATGTACACTGAAGATTTTATCCATCACAACATTAAATCTTTTGTTTTCTTTCAGACAAACATGACATTTGTATTTATTGTGGTCTTGCTTTTGTTATGGGGGTTCTGGGACTCCTTTTTCCAGATGCATCAAGTCTCTTAAGGGTGATTAGAGTCCGCCATCTGGTGCTGCAGGACTCTGAGGGGCGAGGAGGTGTTGAACTGCACTGCTTATTGTTCACATGCCATCAATGTCAATCATCAGTTTCACTGAGGGAAAGTTATTAATCAGCAAAAGGACAATGATCCGTCCTCAGTGGGAAGGCAGGATTCAGGTCCCAAGGGCCACATATAGGTTCAAGACTGGCAGACCCCCTTTTTTAATGTTAATCTGGCCTCTTTTTTAAAGAAATTACTGCTAGCCAACTATAGCAGATGGAAGTAAAAAAGTTACTTGTATACTTTATCTGGTTTCAGTACTAGTAATATTTAAGGAAACTAATCTCAGTTTATTCATGTCTCATTTTGCTAAAACCAGAAAGTCATCAGAAGGCACAAACACATACACCATCCTGCTGCTGTAAGTACTCACATTTCACTAGTGCATCAAATGTGTATTAATCCCCTGCTGAAAATAGTCCCCAATAAATGCTCTATTATTTCTTCCTGTTTTAGTCATGTTTGCCAAAACCTTCAGGAAAAGGGTTGGCTCTCAGGACTGGGTTGCTGTATGGCAGGCAGGCTGGTGGAGGGGATCGAGTACGGCTAAGTAGTGAGCACGTGAATGGATGAATGAGGTTCCCACTGTCCCTACCTACTCTGTGGAGACCCTGCATCCCTGTGCCGGATGGAGGTTTTTCACCAATATGAAGTCAGTCCTGGTCAATAATTTTCACCATTGTGGCCCAGTACACCCAGAGATCCTAAAGGGACAGATACCGTGGTACAAACAGTAATGTACGACAAATCTATATCGTCTCACAGTAACTGTCATTATATTGCCCATCGTAAGTCTGCACATGTATATTATCAATTACTCTGTAGCTCATCTACTGTACATTTACAGGTGTGCTCACCCCCTGACCTTTACCTGAAGGGGACCATTTGTGGTCGAAACGTTGTCATGTGCATGTAGAATAAACAAAAAGAACTGATAACAAGACAGCAGGCTGTGGAAACTATCATTTTCTTCATGACCTTAAATCCAGAATATGATGTACATAATTATAACTAGTACTGGTGCTTTTAATGAAACAGCTGAGAAATATAGATTGGATTATTGTTACTCTAAAAGAGGGCTAGGTGATCGCTTTAATTAACCGGTGGTGTCTTGTAAGCACACGCGGACACATGTATGTATGTGTGCATGACAAAATAATTAAAGACAGAATTAAATTAAATTTAAATTAAATAATTAAAGGAGAACGAAAGAGCTGCATTTCTTTTTTAAAGCTTTATGATTTAAACATATCTACAGTACAGCCACAACCCAAAGACACAAAGGATGGAAAGAAATTTGCACATAAGATCAGAGGGAATAATACCTGAAAAATTTAAAATGGAAACCAGCCTCACCGCCAGTTCGTTACAGTAGAACTTCCCCCCACTCCGGCAGAAAGTCTTGGAAGACTTAGTGCTGGAGGGAGAGAGAGAGAGAGTGAGGCTGGGCTGAACAAACGGGACGAGGAGCAAAGTGAATGGGATGGTAAGAAGGGAAGCAAGAGGGCTGGGTATTCTCCCAGCCTGCACCTCTTTCATCTTTCTCATTAAAGCCGGAGCAGTGGGGGCCGTCAAGAATGAGCCCAAGGACATGGGGATCGGGGACTCAGCCTGAGCCTGGGCCTCGCACGAGGAGGTGGGGAAGAAGGGAGGGAACCATCAGAGCAAGCAGAAGGGCTGCCATGTCAAACCTTCACCTTGAACTTAACCCACTTCCCACTGGGAGCCCAGATAAAGACCTCTTATCTGTGCTCACCTTCTCTCTCTTGTGCCTGGGAACGACTCACCACAGAGAGAAACCAAAGGGGGGGGGAGCTTCCACCTGGGACAGACTGATTACACGAGAGGCGAGGAGAGGAGAGGAAGTGGCTCGTGATAGAAGAGGTGATTCTGAAGAAAGAGGCTGATCCAGAAGTGGACGCATAGCAGTCTTTCATTGGAAGTGTTTGGATTTTTGTATTTGCTTCTCAAGAAATCTAAAATTGCTTCGGTTGAATTTGTCTTTTGGCCACAACATGCTGACAGCAAGGAATTTGAAGCCGGAAAACACTTGTAGCTCCTCACTTGATAAATAAACAAAGTGTAAAAGGTATACATTTTGGGGAACACGCCAGCAGCCAGTTAGCTTCGCTTAGAATAAAGACTGGAAGAAATAGCTCTGTGCGAAGGGCATGCTCGCTAATTAACACGTTATATCTTGTTTATTTAACATGTACAAAAACCGAAGTATTATAAATAAATACTGTATTTCCTCAGATAGCCGCTGGGGCCTTTATTGTAGCAACAATACACAGTTTCTGCTGCCAGCTTCCTGCTCCCGGTATATTGCAAATTTGCCCTACTGCAAGCTTTAAAAACAAAATGACATGTACTGACAGAAGTCATCCTGCAACACGGACATGCTTTTTGCACAAGTTTAATCTAGTTACAGAGAGAGTTATTCTTCGCCAAGGAACAGTTGAATTTTTTAGCGTCAGTCCATAATGCAGCCATTTAATTTTGGTGTGAACTGAAGGAGTGCATCCTCAGAGGTTTGGATGAGTCCAAGCAGGTGTGAACATGTCCGCCCTCACCGTGTAACTTAAACAATCTGCCTTCGTATCTGGCCCATTAACCTTGGCACCTGTGCTGCCATCTCTCTGCGGAGGACAGATGACATTATATATAGGCAATCATCAGAGAGGATGAGAAATACATGCACATCATTTAAGTAAATGATCCAGCAAAATAAGGGGCATATAGAAAACACATCTCTATGCTCTTGCAGCAACGAGATTCAGATCTTTCCCCTCTTCATTACTAAATGAAGTCCCACAACAGCAACTCCTTCACTTCTTGAAATGTGAACTGGGTGCCAAATTAAATATGCATATTTAATAAGAGAGGAACATGATTACATCCACTTGTTAAATGAGAGCATGAGGAATGAGGAAGTCTGAGAGAGAGAAAGAAAGAAAGATCTTCATGCCCTGCAGAGTGTGAAAGAAAAAAGAGAATTCATCTTTATTTTAACACAGCTCTTTGGGAGTAACCCTATAGGACTTCCCCCACTCTGTAGAGCTGATTACACACATTCTGGCTTTCTAGGGGTTTGGACTGCGGGTTTCTATAGCAACCACAAAAATCAGACTGTAAGAAGCAGACTCCCTTGCCATGCGCTTTAACATTTTTACCTCTTGAAGCATCAAACAGCATTTTGGAACAGGCTGTGTGCTGCCAAGTGTCTTATTCTGCTCAAAGTGCTTCAGTCAGACCTTAAAATCCAACCAACCAGCGCAGTGCTGATAGAAAATACTAGAACTTTTACAGTATGCCATAACTAATATAATGCAGAGATATAATCTCATATATAAGAGATACAAACCCGCAAAAAAAAGTGCAGCACTGAAATCTGCTGTCACTCACATGAAAGGTTTTTATTTCAGTAAGGCAGCGTCTCAGGGTATTCCGCTGGTTGCCAGATATGGTTGGTGAAAATGGGTTTTGGTTTTGGTCTCTGTATAGGCACCACGGTACCAAACTGGTAGCCTCACTGTTGCGAAAACACTCTGGGTTGTTGCACACAGCCTCTGTGCCCGGCTGTTGTTGGCCAATAAATAGTTACAGCACGTGACTCCACAAATGTTTACATGTCGGTTTGTGTACAGATTGAATAAACAACATACAACATGTTAATTAGTGAGCATTAGAGGTGTTGGTGGGCAGGCTGGCTGTTTCCCCCGCTTCTAGGCTAAACAAGTGCTCACAGATCTCCAGCCCTCTTATAGAACATGAAGAAGTCTATATTCAACACAACAAATTTCTTTCAGAAAAAAGACTGAAGCTTTTCTGTTCCTGGATGACAGTGCATGCTGGACATTATTCAGAGTGTTATGAGAGGGTTCTATGAGTCTGTACGTGTCCGCATAATTACCAAAACCCGCTGAAACACTTGCAGAAAAACCATCAAAAGTGGAGATAGAAGGTTATTCTGTGAACTGTGATAATATGAAAATCAGTGTGCGCATTTAACTTCCTCTTTGGTGTGGCCACAAATCATCCTGGGAGCGGTCAAAATCATATTACGTTTTCCAAATCATTCTAAAGTGGACACATTTATTTAAGTTAGAGCGCAAAGACAAATCAGTATTCCAAAGCAAATATAGACAATTTAAAACACACTGTAGTCCTATATATCCATATAAATATATGTCCACATTTACATATATAATCATACACAACTGCATCCCACAAAGACCTTGACCCACACATATATATATTCGGCCCTGAGGGGCTTAACAATAAACAATAAAGTGGGTCAATAGGCCTACTCCCACACACACTGTGCGTTCTTGAAAACCAGATGGCCAATTTGGTGTGAGCCAAAAGGAAATTAATCACCACACATTTTGTCCCCTGTTTGATTGAATACAATCACCCTGCACTGTGCAGAATAAACTCCCCGCAGCCTCCTGCAGCGCCGGTCGCCTGCAGCACGTTCACTGGACACCGACATACACGGTGATCTGTGGTGAATCACAGGAGGAAACAATCTCATTGTCAACGTGGCTCTGCAGCTGTCATTTTGTCTGATAAAGTGTTGTAATGTGCTTCAAAAAAATGTTTTGTTGTGTGTGCTCACTATTTCTTATGTGGAGCACAGGCGGAGCACCGGGAAGGTCTAATGACACCATCTGACCCTGAAAGTCGTTTTTTTATTTCTTCTCCAAACGCACCCGAAATAATTAGCGTTAAAACTACAACTACATTTTAAAATGACTCTGAATTAACGCACTTTGCATTTTCCGGTGCAACACACGCATGAAGCGTGTTGGTAAGGTGTTGAGCGTCACTGCTCCTCGACATGGCACCGTTCTCCCAAAAGATATTGATGATGGTGGTGTGCTGCAGCATAGGTGTCTCGTCGTATTTATTCATTTAACTGTCCTATGATGTATTTGCTTGGCTTGTTGAAAGCCATCTCCACACAGCCAGGAATATCATTGTTGTGGAGAGAGCTACTGAATGACTTAAATAATAAGAATAAGAATGCAATGTATTACATTTGAAAGTCTTTGCCCGCAGACAGTGAAATTTGAAGGTCAAAAAATCGCAGTCAGACAAATCTTTTATGTGTTGTGTAAACTCGTCCTGAGCTCGTTAAAACCCCCAAATTCCCACAAACAATCCAGCGGATATGACCCAACATTTATAAATCTGGGATGAGGATGGATCGGTTGCTTTCCAGTGCGCTGAAGCTGAGGAGCGAAGACGTTGGTCGTGTTCTGGCTGCAGAAACACATTTGAGCAGGTGCAGACGGTGTAATGCTGCAGACTCGAAGGGAACGACGGGCTGCAGGGATAAAACGCTCACTCAAGCATCACTCGCTGTGACGGGTTTAAAATGCCACATCACTGCTTGTGTTGCCTTGTTGAAAAGCTTTTCTTTCCAACATCCGGTTTATTGCCTTTGTTTCCATCTTTTCAGCACAACAGTGTAACAAATAAAAAGGCTTCTAAAGCCTCCATTTGCCTCAGCTGTCATTGTTACTTTCACTGCAGCTATTGTTGCTGCGCGCTGGTCGCTGCTATTTCTAGTTTCCCCTGGTTACCATTTCCCTTTGAAATCATCATGTGCCCCCCCCCACACACACACACTGAGCAGAGGTGCAAACAAATAAGCAAACAAAAGCTGCAGTGAGTGTACACACCTTTGTTATAAAGGCTCAAAATAAATCCAAATCATGCTTCATGTTCTGTTCTACCACTGAGCTTATTACCTGCGGAAATTGTTGCTGTCGGGACAGAAAGAAAAGAGAGCATAAAAAAGAAACATAAGTTTATTTGGTAAAAGAACAACACTCATTTTATGTACTGATGATGCTGAAATTTGGTGACTATTGACAGGTTAAGACTGTATCAAGTAATCACCACAAAAATAGCCTTTAAATTATAAATATAATATAATCGTTTAGGTTTTATTGCTGAATCATCGGATTTCAGGTAGCAAAGGTTTCATGGCCTGCAGGTTTGGAAGCACCATGTTAAAGGGGTCAACTGTGGGTTATAATATGTAATTTCTTTTTTTATTTCACGCAGATTCTGGGGCTCTCCAGGCTTAACCTTGCCACTCACATTGCAAACACGTCATGCACTTCCAAACAATGAATCCTTTTAACTGCTAACATAATCTAGACGTTTTCTTTTTAGATACATAGATATGAAAAATCTAAATTATTTTGACAGCCGAGCATAGAATTCAAAACATATGATGAATGACGTTTAAATAAGTTAAAATGTATTAAAGTTTAAATGGAACTGTTCTTTCAGGTGGTTAATCCCCCCCACTAATTAGTACTAAACTACAAAGTTCTTTACAGGAAACATCCTAGGAAATTATTGACCTGTAAAATAAAGAGTGAATGTGCTCAGCAGATTTAGAGGCAATCTGCCCGTTACACTATGAGATATCTTGCATGCACGGTTGACCTCTAGTCTTAAGGGAGGGATCACTGGAACGCTTCACGTAGTGTCAAAAACAGAAAGTGTTTGTCCTCGTGGGGAACATAAATGTGGCCAGTAAATCTTACGGCAACCTGCCCCTTAGAATGTGACGTTTCTTGTCGTGAGGGGGGGCCAGGGAAGACCAACGAGTCACCAGAAACATCAGGATTTATCCTTTGGAGAAATATGATTACCAGAGCAAATTTAATGGTAGCGTGGTCGTTATATGGGGAGTCATCTTGTTCCGGACTTAGGTGTTGGAAAGACAGGCCGGCCAGCTGTCGGCCCACGCCAGGCAAGAACATCAGGATTGGACGATTCTGCAAAACCCTAAATCACATTCAGAGACAACTTTTCTTTATAAGAGGTTAAAAAGAGTGTGTGTTTGCTTGCAGCAGGACCACTAATACACGGAACATACAGAATAACGTGTGTTTAAGTTTTACTAAGAAAAACACATCAAGCCCACTAACATCTGTCAGATGATCAGCAAGGATTAAAACCTACATGCAATACATACAGTTTTGACCTGCACATTGAAGGGAACCTTGCACCCTGAAACGAACCCCCTGACTTTAAAATGCTGCAACTGTTAACACTGTGAATAGTCAACGCCTTTGGCAACACTACACACTTGGCTTTTTTATGTGATTGGATGATTGAAAGGTTTAAGGTTAATAGTGCTAGCGCGTGCACTTGGAGTTGTCAGTCAAGTTGCAGGGGGCCAAGTTTCAAGGGGCCAATCTTGACCCACACCATCCAATGCATAAACAAGAAACAGCATCTGAAGGTCTGCCGCCAGGTCTGTTGAAGACGTTGCTTACGTTTTGTAAATTCTAATTTTATGTGCGGGATTAATGCTCGTGAGAACCCCCGGAAAAGAGCAGCTAAGCTCTTATTTCTTGTCTGTGGAGCTGTAAACAGCTGAAAGCGCTGCCGCCTTAGCGTGGCAGAGGGAGGGGGAGGCTAAAGCTGCCTTATCGGAGCTGCCTGAAGGCTCCAGCTCTTCAATACAATCCCTGTTCTTTTCTGAATTTAATTTCACCAGGATTACTGAACACGTGTAAACATTTAAGAGTCACGTCATTAAAGCTGCTGCGTTTATTGTTGGGGAGAAATGTTCAGGAGGATTTGAACTGTAACGGTCAGTATTATGTATTAGAGGAGGAGTTGACCGTAGGTGCAACACTCCCTTCGTATTTAGAAAACCGAGTAAAAGCCTCTGGGTTTGCATGTTTTTTTCTTTAAGTGTTAAACCTGCATTGAGGGATATTTTTGATGAGAGCACTCAATGCCTGTAGTACTGAACCCACTGAGAATCAACATCCAACTCTGTAGCCTGTGCAGTTTTTAGCCTCTTTTGCTGCAACCTCACAATGTAAATCCCTTCCTACTGGGCTGCAGCATTATCTTGACGTTACAGCTGAGTATTAATTGGTATTAACTTATCTGTGTCATCGGGAAAATGACACATTTCACAGACCTTTGCATTTGCACTCGGTGTTAATAAGCCTTCTCGTTATCTCAATTCTGCCTGCTGTATCTTAATATACAAGTTATGTAGGCTGAGCTAGTCTAAACATAAAGACTCGGGTCTCGCTCTCGGAAAGAAACCAAACAAGATTATTTCCCAAAATGTTGAACTGTCCCTTAAAGGTGGAACGTGAATATTAACGCGGGTCTGAATAATATATATAACCGATGGAACATATGTATTCCACTTAACATAGCACACACACACAGAAGTGGTTACAGTCTCTCCATTATGTGAGTCGTGTTAATGTAATCAGCGAGTGAATGTGAAGTGTGCTGTCTGCTGGTGATTAAGCACTGCGCTGACCAAATTTTGATTCACCACATTTGGGAACAATTGGCCACCTGGGTCCCTAGGACTGCTTTAACCAAACCCCGTATTGTGTCTGTGTGGGGTTCTGGCCCCGCCCCTTCCCTCCCCTCCCTCTGCGCCCTCAACGAGACACTGATGCGTCTGAGCTGAGGTGTGCCAGAGTGATTCATTAGTTCATTAAGGTGTCTTGTGGCCATGGCAACAATCTTTCCAAGGGGTCAGTGGTAACATGACAGTCCCCTTCAGGGCAAACCCTGTCACAGGATCTGAGCAATGGCAGGAGGTACAGTCATTTACCCCTCCCCCAAAACATCCAGGGGTCCCATAACCCATTTATGCCCTCTGCCTTACAAAAACACACACACAAATGTGCACACACACACCTAAAAAACACACAATGCTCTAGCTATAATCTAATCAGAAATTCTGGGTTGTATATCTAATGATTCCCGTTCCAGTAAGCCTCCAGCCCAGCACATTTCACTACTGCTAACGGGAGGTGAAGGCACATGGTTTTCTTTCCTGTATTCTCCAGGATGGATTCTGACTGTGTGGGTGGGGGCTGTGTGAGGGCTCACTGATGGGTTTGAGCTAAATATGAACAAAATAAATTAATATAATCTTTGTTTTTGACCTTAATAAACACACTTTTCCTATTCAGTAAGTCAAACCTTGGAATAACTCTCTTATAATTTCGTATTTAGACTTTTTTTTCTCAATTGTATTATGCAACAACCTAGTTTACCACTACTACAATGAAATGTATATTCTGTTTTATTTATAGGCATATTTACCAATTAATAAAACCCTGACAAACGAATTTCTTCAACAGGAGTTGGTGGCATGTCAGCCATGGTATGCTGGGATAGACTCATGTGCCCACATGTTCCTTAGTGTGGAGGAGTTAATATTAGAGTTATAGTTATATTAGAGTTAAATTAAACAGGGACAGAACATAGAATAGACCCAGTCGATGTAGAAGAACGTGACTCTTAAATGACAATGACAAACAAACAGAATAAAACGAATGCAGAGCCTTGAATTAATCATTATACCTTGCATTATTAATCTGAGCATGAAAATTGGTTCCATTTAATAAGCACCACATTATATTAGCAGTAGAAACTGAAGGCACAGGTTGTTGTGGCTGAATTCTTCACATTACAAAATTAATATTGTCAAACTAATTGCATTCACTCCATTGACAAGGATTGTCGTTCTTCTTTTTGTTTTGTCATTGCAGTCCAGCTTCGGATTCGTGGTACACACACACTATATAATGCAGCACCAAATAAACAGTAAAAAAGCAAAGACATACACGTGCCACTGCAAGCTTTTCTGAAGGGGAAAACTCATGGCATGTAGCTACGGTAAAATAATGCACTACGCAGAGGTTTCCTTTTATCCCGTGGTCAATTTCCAGCAATAGAAATCTCCAAAAATTTTTTTTTTTGCAATGTGTTCTTTAAAGGGAAAATAGAATAAACATGACTCTACTACTTTACTACAAAAAGCAGGAGAGGACAAACTTAGTCACAGGTGAAACCAGCAGCCTTGAAGGTTAATTTAGAACAGTGATGATGAGGCGACCCCATCACAGGGTCTTTAATCTATATAACATCTATAAGCACTACAGCAGTAAACATAAGCCACATGGTAATATACTGTATCATTAAAAGACAGGCAGATTTTTATCACTGTTCTCGTCTCGTGTCCCTGGCCAAACATTTAAAGCTTTGCTTGCACAAATTGGAAATGTGGCCTCAGCAAAACATTGTGGACCCGAGGAGAAAGAGTTTAATCAAAAAGCGTCTATATAGCCCTGTTCATTCTGCTGTCAAAGAGATAAGGATGCAGCAAGTACACGTTTATGAATATTACGCCGGCCTTATCACTGCATTGTAAAACCTTATACTGCCACAGGATGTGGGGGATTTACGCTGTCCTCTGTCAACAGTTGCCTCCTTCGGGTTGTAGTACTACAATTGGCCACTGGGAAGAAACTGGCAGCAAGGTTGACATGCCGCACCATCTCCCATGCTTGAAACATGTGGAGCAATACAACTCAGACTGGACCAATTTCTTGTTGCAATGTTATTTTCAGTCTGAAATCCCACTCGGGCAGTAAAGATGTTAATACAAGCAAGAATCTGTCCAGTGATGTAATTTCTGGCAGAGCAGTCCGCCTGCTCCCACGTGCAGGCTTGTTAGTGTGATTGCTGTAATTTGTAAGACGTTATAGACATGAATCTGTTTTTACTTGTTCAGTGTAAAGGAGTTAAGCTCAAAGAAGGGAGCATGCCCTTGAAGCCCCCTGGCATTTGTCTTGGTGAATGGCGTCTTCTCTTGCATTCCCACCCCTTCCTCTGACAGAGTCTGTTCAAACCATCGGTCCTTGACTTCGTCTGGCACCCCTGTGGGGAAACACTCGGCCCCCAATCTGTGTGAGCAGAGCAGCCAATGTGTGGGCTCACTTCAGGCTGCAGAGACACGAGGACGATGATGATGATGATGATGATGATGAACTTGAGTCCAACGTCCTGACTACTTCAAAGGGCACCATGGTCATTTCATTTCATTTCATTTCTATATACTGTATTTAACCATTTGTGACTTAACGTGACATCCAGTCCTGAAGAGTGTACTCAGACAGGGCCATGTTAGATCTATGACTCTTTGATTTACACAGCAGAAGCGGCCATAAGTAAGAACAAAAGCCATTTTGCCCATCATCATTATTTCAAAGAGGCCCTCGATTTTACATGTAAAGGTCATGCAGCGACGATCTTAGAAACACACACTATCTAATCGTATCACGGGAAGTGTAGGATCTGGTGCTTTTGGGTCTTGATCCAAACAAGGGACTAAAAGTCAGGATATCTCTGGTGCATCGTTTAGCTCTCTCCTGCAACACTAAACTCTTGGGAGTAACGCCTTTAAAATCATGTGTAGTTCTACTATTTCCTCCTTTGTCTCCCAGCTACAGAGGAGCGATGACATACTTTGATTATTAAGTACAGAAGCTTTTTATTTCACGATATGGCACAATATTTTATGTCATAATCTTTACGATTTCAGTCCTGGTCGTTTTTGCGACACCCGTGGTTACTGCTGAAGTTAAATTTGCAAAACACTGCAGAAAATGCACAAATCTGAAATGCAGAAATGCGAAATGAATTGCCAGAATTGGAAGCTAAATTGTATCACCTAAACAAGCTAAGAGCTGAAATGCAGATACACTGAAAGATAAACTGTGATATTGTATATTGTTGAAGGAAACACAATATTTTAAGTGGAAATTGTGGAAAAAATAATAAAAAATATAGAATTAAAATAGAAACATAATCGTTAAATGGCACAAAATTGTTACACTTAGCGAGTGAGAGACGAAATGTTGAATAATCCTGAATGTATGACGGATGTGGAATATTTTTAATGTAGTTGTAATTTTGTAGGAATATGCACACATGTGCACTCACAGCCCGGGTTTCTCCATCAGCAAGGTTTCCTGCAGGCCAGGAGGAGTAGAGGAAGAAGCAGCAGAAGCAGATATTGGAGAAATCTGACCTCAGTTTCAGTGTAAATGTTCTCTGCAGGTGACGGAGCTGAACGCTCTGATCTGAAGGCCAAACATCAAAAACGACAAACTCAAATACTACAATTTAAAGTGAGTTTATGAGTTTTACTGACACCTGTCTCCTGTCAGATCTCAACATATGTACATGTACACAACATGGGTCATTAAATCTTCAGTTTGACTCTTCTTTTTGCTTCCCAGCTACACAATAGCACTAGAGATGGCTGGGAAAAAAAAGAAAATGGTGAGGGGAAGGGAAGGGATATAACAAAGAGGCACAGCTGATTTAAAAATACAGTAGAAGAAAGATTTGGCAGAGGGGAATCAGCTCTATTTTTTCCCCTGACTCTCCTCTCAGATTCCAGATGGGGTTTGGGATTTCTGCCCACTTCAAAGACTTTTTCACACAAGCTCCTGACTTTCTTTCCACTCTTACACAAAACAGATTTTATTTCCAAAAGGCCGGGGATATCCTTCATGTCTGTGAGCCAAGAATTAAGGAGACAAATATAGATTTTTATTGAAATGTCCCAGCTCCCACAGTCATTGTGGCTCCAATACTGTTTCTGACTTGAGCGCTACGTGTTAAAAACCCTGTGTGAGGAGTATTTACTTCAGTAACAAAGTACAGAATGAACATTTTTTACTTTCCTATCATAAAATAGTGGCTCCACAAACATGACACTATCACTGTTTACATGAGTTTATTCTGCCACGTTTTGTTTTCTGTGTATTTCATTGATGATTGTCATTTCTAACATGGTAAATTGATGCTACACCTCCCACTTTTACGTCTGTACTACTACTAATAATAGTGATACTGGCACTACTACTACTACTACTACTAATGATTTTTATTGTAGGTATAGCACATTCCAAAGTAGTATTAGTAGCTTTAATCTAGGTGGGCAACGATAAGATGAATCAGAGGCACAATAAAAAGAAATAGATTAGACGTACTTGTTTCAAAAGTTGAATCAGTCTTTTAAAAGGAGGGTAAGAAGTGGATCAGGGAAGGGGTTTTATGCGCAAACACGCCTAAGATCTTCTGGCAAAACGTTCCAAAGTTTAGGAGCCCTGACTGTAAAAGTCTAGTCAAAGTTGAGTTATGAAAGCGTTTGGCTTGTGTGGGCACCTGTAGCACGAACCTTCGGCATGTTATGCTCCTCTCTTGCGGCAGGTGAAGGAGAGAAGTGGCTGTCCATACCATACCATCAGTCGCGGGTGCAGCACATGCCTGTCCGCGCCCTCCCCGTGACGCCAGTAGAGTGAAATGACTGCGGTGCGGCGGGAGAAAATATGGGGAAAATTACAAAGATGTAAAACATTAGCTGCGTAATGAGCCAAGATTTAGGAGCAGCAAATCCCCGGCCAGAAGTCTGCAGACATATGCAACCGGGGGAGGAATGGATGGGACAACAAAATATCAGACTTTGAAAATCCTAATTTGTGCCAGATTTTGTTATTTCGGGCATTATCAGGCTGAGGTGGAAAGGGCCAGTGGATAGTGAGCTGCTGGTGTTAACAAAGGAGAGGATGTGTGGGCCAACGGTTGGAAAAACCCTGTTTTCAGGAGAAGCCTGGTTAGGATCATGTCCCATGAGTAAGAGGTAGATAGATTTCATGTGAGAGACACTTTCCTCCAGAGTGGAGAGAGAACCTGGCTCAAATCCAAACCAAATATTCCCTGATATGAGGTATGTACGCTTTTACACATGTGTGCAGCTGCTGCCGTCGTCTTTTCAGCATTAAGCTCAAATTAGGTTTATTTTACGTTGACAAAGGCTGATTCATTCATTCACGTGGGCACTTTTTTGGCGCAATCAACAGCATTTCTCAGTTTTGAGAAATAACAATGTCATGTGCTTTTCTCTCCTTTATGTCGTGAAACACTGGATACCTTCTCCTCTTCAGGCCTCAGAAAATCCTTCAAACATAAAAGCCCGAGGAGACCACAGGTCCACCTTGAGGTCCACATGTTTAACTGTAAAAGAGGTTGCTTCGTTTTGAGGGTTACAAGCCACAAAGGTTGGGAACTGTTAGAGAAATTATTCGACTCAAGTCCGGAGATCAATCAATAAGCAGACATTTATTTCTCTTGCAAGAGGGAGCAACGTTACAGGCGTAGCCCAACAAACCCGGATGCCCAAAGTGAGGAGGTTTTCCTTCTGCATTTATACACAGTTCCAAACAAGCTACGCAGCAGAACATCTTCCTCTTTCTGCTTAGCTTCTTTCCCTTTTACAGCATATCTTCCTCTTTAGTTCATGTCTTATGACAGATGTGACACTTACTGTGTAGAGAGCAATAAAGGTCAAGGCACAAACACTTTCTTTCTTTTGTATGCACCAGGTTCATCAGGAACATTCCCCTTACTATAACGTCAACGGCACATAGTTGATTCCTCTTAATACAGCATCAACATCACATTGCATTGTTTTTAGTATTTTTCCATCAGGAACCACTGGGTTAAAACGCATGCGAGACAGATACGTTATCTCTACATTTCTGCAAACCAACCACGCCTCAGAGAAAAAGAAAATGAAAGCTTTAATTTCAAAATGCACTCCTAACGGAGCATCCTCCCTGACGCTACCACAGAAATCCACGTTAAATTTGCCACATTCAAGACACAGCTGTCATCAGTATAATTTAATGTGAAATAATACGTATCACTTTTATGATTCCATTACATTTATTCCATATTGACTCCATATTGGGTGCTTTACCTGCTTAGTAATGATAATCTGTAAAGTGAGCTAGTTTGTAGCAGCAGGTAACAAATCCAGGTTATTTTACACATAAAGTAGACTTCATTTTGTTTCTGCACGTTCAGTACGGAGATGATTAACGACTGTAATGTCCCAGTGCACACACCTTCTTACTCCCTGCTATATCACAAGCCAATCACAACATGTGCCTCCCATGTATATGGTATGTTCATGTTTGGAAGCACTTCCTGGTAAACCCGTAGCAGGCTGTGAGTGTTCTGCAACCACAAGATTTTCGCCTCCACGTCTAATACCTGTGCTCTGTCCACAGCTGTGGGCTCATGTATGATGGACAGCAGGGTGACCGACTCCAGGAAGCCATTGTGCTGCAGCTGTTAGCGAAGGTGGTGCCACAGTCGGAAGCCAGCTCACTTTGCTGTAAGAAGGCCAGTGTTTCTGACCTTTGCTCAGTGTTCACACTGCGTCGGTGGCTGTTTATTTGAGTGTATTTTGTTCCTACGGTTTTCCCGTGCTTAAAGATATGCTAACACCGATATAGTCCTCAGACGAAGGACATTAATTTGACCATATTGTGTGTTTCCTGCAGAAAGTGTGTGGGCGAGCAAGAGACAGCTGAAGGTTTCAGAAAAACTAACATTTAAACAGTCGCTGAGGTGCTCATTACTGCTAGATAGTCAAAAGTGGTTGCTATGGTCTCCATTGGTGTATAACTGACCGTATGATTTAAATCACTAAGTCACAAATGGCACGCAAACATATGTGAAATTTGTTTTTGAGTTCTGACTTTCTTTTTTTGAATTCTGAGAATAGAGTCAGATCACAAAAATAAATGTAATGTGGCCCCTAACTTATTAAATAGTAACCAGCCGTAAACTAGAGGAAGAAGAAGCCGTAAGCGCAGGGTTAACAGGGCAGTGGTTGACTTAAGACCTGCTCTGATGACGTGTTCACGTTTTCATCACATATTCTTTGTATATCCTCCTGAGAACCGAGGGAAAAAAGTGCGTCTTCCATTTGAACTTTTCTTTTTGGTCTCAGCATGAGAACAACGTTACCCTCATTCCGCCCAAACTCATGAGACGTCAGTGGAGACGTCCAGCATGTCCTGCATCCAGCACAGCGGGACTCAGCGGGAAGACATGGACCAGAAACCCAACGTCCACTGCAGAGGACAGACATGAGACAGACAACAGGCTGGGCCTCAGGAGGATGATATATATGTATTAGTTTGTTTATTATAGACAAATTACTTTCTAAATATGGCCCTGCACACACACACACACACACACACACACACACACACACACAAAGGGAGGACCCCGCCAGACTTTAATTGAGCTCTCTCTCTCTCTCTCTCTCTCTCTCTCTCTCTCTCCCTCCTCCTCCTCCTCCTGGCCAACTTCTCGTCGACACTCCACTCCAGACTATTTTTGGGACTGGATACGACAAGACATGGCTCCTCTCCTGCCGCCGCTTCTTCTTCTGTGCCTCCTGAACTGGAGCGGTGAGTTTCCAGACCAGAACAGACGCCAGTGATGTTCTTCCTTCCGTCCTTTCAGCAGGCAGGTTCGCTGCAGGAGGAACGAGAACGCAGCGTGCGCGCGTTTCTGGGATGCTGCGACCAAAAATGTTTCTGTTTTCTGTCTTTAAAAAAAAACCCAAAGACGTTTTATTTAAAGTTAACTCGAATTCCTGAGTGTTGTTCCTTTGGTGCCTGTGTGTTTCACTGCGCTCACTTCGGCGGTGAACGTGAAAGCTGATATACATCACAACCCTGACACCTCTGACCCCCAATTCTCGGGCTGTTTTCAGTCGGGAGTCGTCGTAAAGAAAAACCGCTCAAAGGTGTAATTAATTACCGCGTAGTTGCGGCCGTTAACGCACCAATTAACGCACCAACACGCGCGTCTGAGCGCGAGGCTCGTGTGACGCATGTGGCTGGTGTCAGAAGCAGAGTCTGGATCAGTTATTAAAGGTTTAATAAGACTGTAAACATCTGAAGAGCAGCGGTTCGGCCGCAGGACGGGGCTCAGCAGAGTCCCAGAGCAGGACTAGGATCAGCAAGAGTCTCAGAGCAGGACGGGGCTCAGCAGAGTCCCAGAGCAGGACTAGGATCAGCAAGAGTCCCAGTGCAGGACGGGGCTCAGCAGAGTCCCAGAGCAGGACTAGGATCAGCAAGAGTCCCAGAGCAGGACGGGGCTCAGCAGAGTCCCAGAGCAGGACTAGGAT
>JAVQJF010008072.1:0-16104 GCA_036023855.1 Gadopsis marmoratus
GCAGATACCTGTCCTGCTGCTGGGTTAAGGACCTTCTTCAGCCCTGTCCACCTCTCCTAGAGTAACTGCCTGTCTCCTGGAATCTCCTCCATGCTCTTGAGACTGTGCTGGGAGACACAGCAAACCTTCTGGCAATGGCACGTATTGATGTGCCTTCCTGGAGGAGTTAGACTGCCTGTGCAACCTCTGTAGGGTCTAGGTGTCGCCTCATGCTACCAGTAGTGACACTGACCCTAGCCAAATGCAAAACTAGTGAAAAAAGTCAGAAAAGATGAGGAGAAAAAATGTCAGGGCCTCCCCCTGTAAAACCATTCCTGTTTTGTGGGCCGTCTCATTGTTGCCCCTCTAGTTCACCTGTTGTTAATTTCATTAACACCAAAGCAGCTGAAACTGATTAACAACCCCTTCTGCTACTTAACTGACCAGATCAATATCCCAGAAGTTTAATTGACTTGGTGCTATACTCTGCTTAAAAAGTGTTCCTTTAATTGTTTTGAGCAGTGTATTAGTTCGGCCCATATACAGTCAATACAGTTATGTTATTGGCAATATTTCAACTAACAAGAAATATCAGTTCTGAAGTGTGCGTGTGTGTCTGTGTGTGCACCACTTCAGTATAATTTATTACTGACAACTCCGTAATTACATAGGCCGGGTAAAAGGTTGATACATTTGTAATCCTTCCATATAACATGAAAGGAGGAATGGAGGAAACCAGTTGAGAGTGCAATAAGACATACAGATTGGGAATAGCTATTAAAAGAGACAAATAGAAAATTCTCACATACATTACATCTACCTCACTATCTGTAACAACTTTACACCAGTGGGTAAAAATGTGCTAATGCTTTCCAACACCTCAAGGAGAGAAACAACACATTGCAGCAACACTTGCACAAGCATGTTGACAAACCAGTAAAACTCACAAACCTTAAGGTATATTAAGTTATTTATCAAGCAACTGTGAATCGCTAAACTACAGTGCTGAGCAATCATAAACAAATTGCTTCACATATTTTCCCAAGAAAGACACTGTGGTGTATGCATTTTAACAGAGGGGTCAGAGCAGAACAGCTCGCAGCAGCAATTCTGGAGGAGGCAGAGTTTCAGAGCCTACTGTAATATCTTCTATTATACCCCAAGCCACAATTTGATCATATTACATAATTAGACAGAGACTACTGAGTTAGAGTGGCTGTAAAAAAGATTGTGTTGGCTGCTTCACAGATGAGGTTAAGGTCATAAGCCGGAGACCACAGCACTGACTAAGTTGATTTTAATTCAGCCTTTGAATGAGAACCGTAATGCCTTATGTTCTTGTTTTCTCTTTTCGGATAAACTAAAGCTAAGTAGAACTTGTGCAAACAATTTGGAAAGTGCTGCTTAATATGCACATTACTGTGCATGCCAATGAGTAAGCCACATCCACCCACAGAGTGTATTATTATGCATTATTAACATATGCAGGCAACCGAGGATACACAGGAGACAGCACAGAAGTCAGTGCACACACACACATACGCACACATACACAAAATGGCTTTCCTCTCCAGTACCTGTGGCCGTGATGCGTGTGGGCTCTTACACCCTGATGTTGACACAGTGCTTTCCTGCCACATTACACATGACAACACTCCGTTGACTATCTCCACAGAGCGAACACTCTGGGTAAAGGAAGACATGAAGGGAACTGTCCTCCAACTGAACGCTCAAGTGGCAGCACACCTTTTCACTGCCACGGCTGAGCCAGTGTGGGATAACGAGTAAAGTACAGTCTCTACCAGTACTGTATGGGCACCGGAGTGTGGGTGTATGGTCATGCGTATGTGTCATGAGTGTGGCAAAATTAGGCAGTGATGGAGGAAAATCTTATTTCAGCGCTCTGGTTCAAGCACTGTTTACATTTGATTATTTTTGTTCTATCAAATGTCTATAATAGGGCTGCAACTAGTGTTTATTTTTATTCTCAATCATTTAGTTATTCAATTAATCATTTAAACATGCAGTCTATAAAATGTCTGAAATCAGTCAACAAAACAGCCTACTGTAAGGTCTCAGACCCCAAGAAGTCATCTTCAAATTGCTTGTTTTTTTTCCAACCAACATTTCATAATGAAATGAAAGAGAAAAGCAGCAAATCCCACATTTGAGAAGCTTGAAACAGCAAATGTTTGCCATTTTTAGCCAAGTTAGTGGCGTGGCTCTATGCATGGCATTGGCAGTCTGTCGGTCCACCACTTTGGTCAAGGCTGAAATATTCAACAACTCTTGGATGGGTTGCGATGAAATTCTGTACAGACATTTTTGGTAGTCATTGGTAGTCATAAGCAAACGTTAGCATGCCAACACTCAAAATTTAGATGGTGAGCATGATAAACGTTATACCTGCTAAACATCAGCATGCTGGTGTTAGCATTTAGCTCAAAGTACTAAGTAAGATGCTTGATAAATGACTTAAACAATCAATTGCTATTCAAAATCACAACACAGTAAAAGAGACATGTTTTAGGCTTGCAAGAAAGAAAAAGCCTCCTTCATGCATAACACAAATTTTAACCAAGACAAACTGTACATGCACACACACACACACCTGAGTGAGCTCCTGCTGCTCCAGATCCCATTTCTTGATGCCGTTGTCTCTCGACCCGCTGAAGAGCACATCTCCCTGTACAGCTAAACACTCTATGCCATCGTAATGGGGCGGCTCAAAGTTATGAGCTGGACCTACATTTCCCATAGTTCCCTCTGCCACGTCAAACACCTGAGGAGAGAACAGGAAGCAGGAGACTGAAAGTGTCTGCATCTGTGACACTCGGGTATGGTCTGTGTGTGTGTGTGTGTGTGTGTGTGTGTGGTACCTTGACATAATGGTCTTTGGAGCCAGTGATTACTTGGTCCTTTCCCAGCAGAGACTGTCCCACTGTCAGACACATGACAGAGCCGATGTGGCCAGTCAGCTTCCCCATCCCTTGCATCCTACACACACACACACACACACACACACACACACACACACACACACACACACACAGTGAAGCAAAGGTCTGTGAAATTCATTACTTACAAGAATTTGATTTTCAAGGTGCCACTGAATGAAATCACTTTCCGTGGGTGAGGTAAAACTGCTGAGACACAGCGATGCCATAGGCAGAGATGATACTAAAGAAATGTTTAATACATTTATTTTTCATTGCTGGGCGGTTCTTATGCAACATTAAATGGGCCTGAGCCCCTCAGCGTAAACTGTCTGGTCCAATCTCTTAATCCTATTCCTGTTGAATGCTTAAACTCTGGGGAGAGGACTGCATTACCACAGGAATTCAGATATGGGTGCCTTGTGGAAAATGTTTACACTTTCTATTGATGGCCTTTTTTATTTCTTCAGTCAGATGTGAATCAGCTCTCTGGTTGATCAACGCCTGACAAGTGAATACCGGTATATACATCCACATCCACGTCTAATAGAATTTAGAGCTGGCTGTAAAGAAACTATCTGCATGAATGAACCCATGACTGTGGGAATGACTGAGCATATAAATCAGTGATGGAAATAATGAATACATAGACACATGACTGATAAACAGTTTAATCAATAATTGGGTGAAAAGGTCAATAAATAAATTAAATGTACACATGTACCTGTTGAGGTCCCACATGCGAACTGTGTTTCCAGCAGCAGCGTACAGCACAGATCCCGACGGGCCGAGTGCTATCTGGTTGATCTGACACTCACCCTGTGCAAAGGTTATTGTGCGGGTGGTGGTGCCCGCACATGCATCACCTGAAACCACCTGCCCTGATGAACTGTGGGGGTAAAGAGAAGCCACACAGTGTAAGAGAGAAGAACAAATAGGAGAGACAGAGTCAAGTATAATAAGCGGAATTTTACAGTTGTCATTTCCTCTAGATGGATTTCACATAAAATTTTCCCTCATTTCATTTGTCAATTCTCTGCAACTTGAAACACATCACAGAACAGAAAAGGCATATACCTACATCGCTTCTATCACACATCTCCTCAGCTGCAATGTTTTTTAGCGTGACTGCTCCAAACCGCTTCATGTGGATGGTTGCAGGGAGGACACTTACGTAAGTGTGCGGACACACTTGGCAGAGTCCCGGATGTCCCACACCTTGATGTAGGAGGTGGAGACAGAGAAGACCAAGCAGGAGGAAGGACAATATTTGACTGACACCACGTTGTTTGGGTGGCCTTTAAGGGTGACGATCTCCTGACCTGTTACCAGGTTCCACATCTTACAGGTGCGATCTGGAGGAGGAAAGAAAGGCAGCTCAAATACTCTGCACAACAGAAGCACAGTTTAGGTTGCATGCATGTTATATATTGCATAAAATGGATCAATAATCTGACTTTTTGGATACATTTACAGAGCAAATTAGAAACTACTTATTAAAGGAATAGTTTAAAGCTCGCTTTGCAAAAAGGTCAGGAAGCAGGGGAAACAGTTAGCCTGGCTCGCGCCAAAGTTCAGAAACGGGTAACTACGTCTCTAACGCTCACTAATTAATACACTGTATCTTGTTTGTTTCATCCGCACACAAACAGAAATCTAAAAACAATATAAACCACAAATTGTGCTCTTTACTTTCGGTTTGTGTGCACAGTAGAGTATAAAGGTCGACATTGTGGAAAATATGCTTATTGGCGTTCTTGCAAATTTAGATGAGAAGATTGGTACTCCCTCTCATGCCTGTGAATTATGCAGCTACATCCAGCAGCCAGCCAGTTACCTTAGCATAAAGACTGGAAACAGGAGGAAGCAGTTATCCTGGCTCTGTCCAGTCTGGCACCAGCTCCATACTTAACACACAGACATGAGAGTGGTATCAATCTTCTCATCTCACTCTTGGAAAGAGAGCTAATATGCGTATTTCCCAAAATTTGCACCCATGCTATTTGCTTCATCGCTATAATGGGCAATTCAAAAGAGCTTTAAAAATGACTTTAAGGTTTAAGTGAAATAACCCTTCAGTACAGTAGAGTTAGTGGTGTATATACCTTTAGATCCAGTAAAGAGCAGCTCATCTGTAGCATCCACACACAGGACTGGCTTAGAGTGGCCCTCGGCTACAGAAACACACTGCAGGGGCGCTGTCCGACCCCCCTTCACACCCCCGATGGGGTTGATTACACCCCTAAAGATCACACACACACACACACACACACAGTGTCACAGTCTCTCCAGTATAAATCAGTGAGGCTGATTTGTTTCCACATATCTAGAGATGTACGCAGTGTAAAATACACATCGATCACAAACATGCACACAAAAACAAAAATAATCTTTCCATTACAGAGACAATACAAACCACCACAAACCTCATTGGATACATTCAGATGATGTACTCCCCTAAAAGACTATGCACATATGCAAACACACACACACATATCTTGCTGTTGGGTTTCTGAGCACACCTACTCAATCTCTCTGGCCTGCCTTTTTTTTTTGTTGTGGAACATCCCAATTAAGGCACTATACCAGTAAGAGCTGTTTTCCTATTCATCTTGTCTTTCTATGTCCCCTCTTTCTCTCTCACACGCACAGATACCCACATATGCACAAACACACACACACATATATATATATTACACCACTTATATTTTACGTGCACTCAATCCTCTCTAGCTGAATCCCCCCAACCCATGTCCCACTGACAGGCCAGAGTCCCAGAGTGCCCGGAGAGCAGTCAGCAGAGTGAGACAGAGGGTGAGAAGAAGAGGGGAGAATGTGGGAAAATTGGTCCCCGGTGGGCTTCATAATAACACCAGTGGTGGTTAGTGTGTATGTGTGCGCAAGACAGAGTGAGGTAGAGCCGGAGGATGTGAGGAGGGAAAAGAGAATCTGTGATTACACACAAAACTTTTTTTGCTTCTGCACAAAGTGAGCAAAATGCAGAAGGGTGGGCTTGAAACTCGTCAAAGACGGCAACATGCTCCCCTTCTGTGCCTGCTCGAACGCTGATGTCCCAGCGTGAAAACACACACACGTCAAATCAAAAATTAAACACTAAACCATACACTCTGTGTACGTTTTTTTTTTAACAGTGCATAAAAATGCCAACCAAAATAAAAATCTGTCAATCATCAGCCAGTGAAAACAGATTGCATGCATGTCTGCCAAGTCTCATAAAACACAAAACAGAACTGACTTGAACAGAATAAGCTCAAAACTATTGTTATCAAAAGCCTGGAACACCAACTACACAGCAGCCTGCAACTCAAAAATAAACCACAGCACAACGTCCTGAGACGCCATCAACCACCACATGCAAGCATCCATTCTCCACCAGTCAGGTGGGGGCTGACTCTCAGTTCAGCACCTCCACAGCCAATCGCCTTTTGGGGCCCAGGGAAAAGGGTATGTGGTACATGTGAGTAAGTGGAGAGCTGTAACAAGTCGATAACATGGTCAGATTATCGGCTCCTGCTCCTCTGCAGAGCTGCAGAACTCTGACTGTGATGGCAGGTATATGAAGTGAACACGTACAGTACAATCTGTCCCGCCCTCCTTTTGGTCCAAATCCATGTTGGAAAGACTAATGTTAAAAGGCAGAATATTTCTTTGATAAAAAAGAGGAATAAACATATTAATATGATTTTTTTTAATAAATGGAGGAGAGAGGGTAGGAAGATTTAAAAAGAAAAAACAGGAGAAGAAGAATTTGAGGTGCAGTTTTATTTGAATCACTCTGAAGGTCTTATTATGTTTTCTGAAGAAGGTCTTACACTCCATCCTCATTGATTAAAATGGGAAGTCAGTTAATCACATTGTGTCAGCGATGACACATTTAACTTTAAAATGAATAAAAACGTTTTTTACCTTACTATATTACCAAACATCTATACTTACAACCACATAACCAGGCTACTATGTCAATCTGCCGGGAAATCATTATAGGGAATTATTTTTCAATACTTTCTTTATAGATTCTCTTTTGTTTTTCTCTATAAAAGGACATACGCTGCATATACTATAACACTGCCTAATGTAGCACTCTATTTCTTACTCTATTTTGCTGGTCCAAATGGCAGAAAATGTTCCCATTCTATCAGCATCTGTGGAAGATATCATGGTGTGTCGTATTATGCACTATGTAAGGTGCTAATGGATGTTGCAGGGCCAAGCACCATGAGACCAGCAGACTAATGAAAACATTGAGGGAGATCAGTGTGTGTCCTCTGCAGTACACAGAAAAACAGACAGATGGGCCTTTGTGAGAGCTGCGTCAGTGTTTGTGTGTGTGATAAAGATACAGAAATAGAAAGGTTTGAGCAGAAAGAAGAGGAGAAAGTTCTGTTTTAATAGTTGATGAAAGTTAAATCAGAAGAATGGATACCTCTTTCATGTCTGTACCCTAAATTTGAAGCTAAAGCCATTTAGCTTAGCTTAGCATAAAGATTGGGTGAAACAGCCAGCCTGGCTCTGTCCAAAGGTAACAAGATCCGTCAACTAGCACCTCTAAAACTCACTAACATACCTAATTCATTAACACGATGTATTGCGTATTGAAGGTAGCGCCTATGCAGGTTGCCCGGCAAACTCATGGTAATGACAAGGAACCACTGTACCTCGTCAAGAAATAGTTCGACAATTAGCCCTCTGTAAAAACATATTTTGTTAAGGTTTACACTTCAGTTTTTGTACGGATTGAGATTTAACGTGGAAGGCAGATTTTGTTATCCCTGAAAAGAGCCAGGCTATCTGTTTATCCATTTCCACTCTAACTGGCTGCTGACCTACAGCTACATATTTAACATGCGACATCTTCTCATCTAACACTCGACAAGAAAACAAATAAGTGTATTTCCCAAAATTTCAAACTATTCCTTTAACTCATATGCATTTCTAACCCTCTATCAATACTGCAATCCTTACTGGAAATTAATTTGTGAAATATCTGGGAAATGACTCACTGTGCTTGCCTCTGTGATTATACAAAGTATCAGGTGGTTACTACAGTCACAAGATGTTTGTTTACATAATATTTTCCACATTTGCTTTTTTCTGAAGCCTGTGGGCATGTGGTACGGTTCATTTAGGCCTCATGTGCAAGCAACACCACGGAGAAACACAGCATCACACAGGTGGGAAAGGCCGGCGGCTCGAGAAAGCCGCATGTGGTTAAAACATGCACCACAACGACCCCACCCACAGGGGGGGTGGGAGGGTGGGGTGGGGGTTGGTGGAGGAGAGGCCAGGCGAGGCACCGACTACTGGTGGAGACGAGATGACACCAGGTGAGTTAACAGGCAAATGGGAAAACAGAGAGTGACAAACACAGTTCCTCTACCTGAGCACCTCGGAGAGCGAGGAGTCGCTGTCATCCGACCTGGAGGCAGAAGAGGAGCGGGAGAGGAGAGGGTGGGGCGGGAAGAGGAAAGGGTTAAGACAGAAGGGTTACTGGCAAAGGGTTAAAGGAAGGAGTGACTGGAGGAAGGGTTTTAGATATAAAGCAGTGAGCAAACTGGTAGTAAAGCTCAGTCAAATAACAAAGCTTGTCCAGTGATTATCAGGCAGTTTGCCGTGAAATGTGCTTCTTCCCAAAGATAAGCACTGAACAGCTGTATTCCTTGACCACGGTCTGTAGATGTTTTCCTCATGTTTACTGTAGGTACACCCACACTAAGAAATGGCTGGTTTGATAAGACGTTTCTGCGGTGAAGGGGCAAAGGTTAAAAGGTTTAAGTTTCAAGAAACAGTTCCGACATTTTGGGAAATAAGCTTATTCATTTTCCTGCCAAGAGTTAGATGAGAAGATTGATATTACTCTTATTACTGTCCATTCAATATAAGGCCACAGACAGCAGCTAGTTATCTTAGCTTAGCTTAGCATGAATACTGGAAACAGAAGGAAACAGCTAGCTACCTAGCTTTGTCCAAAGGTAACAAAATTCACCTACAAGCAACTCTAAAGCTCACTAATAAACACGTTATATCTCAAATATATAAAAAAATGATTTGTAGTGATGACAATTTTGTGGTTTTACATCAAATACATGTATGTTGCCTGCTGGGCTAAAACCGCAACATGTCATTTTTACACTGTTTAAACAAAGGAGACACAGGTTAATTTTAATTCGAACCCTGTTTCCAGTATTCATGCTAAGCTAAGTTAGCTGGCTGTCGGCTGTAGCTTCATATTTAGCGTATAGACATGAGAGTGGTATCAATCTTCTCATCTAACTCTGAGCAAAAATGCGAATAAGCGTATTTCTCAAAATGTCTAACTATTCATTTGAACAAAGTAGAAATAGGGAAGTAGTCAAGGAGGAAACCCTGATACCAGGACAGTCATACACAGAGGTCAAATAACTGCATGTTATAGTTTCTACACTTTGTAGCCCGTACCCCCAATGTATGACTCCCCTGATGCTAGTGTCCGCTCAAACATCTACTCTTTCCAGCCATATCCAGGGAATTAGTGCAGAAAAGAACATAAGGGACCACAAACAGGGTTAACAGAAAGGAAAATCCAGAATGGAGGATTAGGTTGTCAGTTAAACTCACAGGCGAGCCCGCCCAAAGCTGTCTGAGGAAAAAATCCAGACCACACCAATACAGTACCTCCACAATAGCTCAAAGGGAAAGGCTGGTATGTGTGTAGTAAAACAGTGCAATAAAAGTGTTATATTGTATAGCCTCAGGTTTGGAGAGCCCGTGCTTTACACTCTGAGCATGAAATAATAAAACAAAATGGTTCTGGATATGTCTGAGGGGAGCAACAGTGTTTAAAGGTGATAGAAATTCCAACATTTCTTGGTATTTACTGCTGGCCACGATCACTATTAGCATACTAATATCCGCTTCTCTTTCAGGCTCTCAAGACAAAATCCTTTTAAAATTCATTGGTTTTGGAGGATGCAAATGTTATGTGAAGATTAAAAAACTGTTTAAAGTTAATTTAACTCAGCCTCACGTGTGTTTCAAATCTGTGGCAAATCCCAGTCACACAGGAAACCAATCTATTCAAATATGAATCAGTCAAATTAAAAAAACGGTTGCAGAATGCATCTGTACAATCACGACGGCAAACGTCTTATTGTCTTTTAATTGGTTTTGTGAGCTTGCAAAAATGTACTTGAGTACATCCTATCTTATTTCTCTGCACAGCAGACAGCTTCTCATTTGACACCCAATTACACAGAATTCATACAGACAATTCATACTGGCTTTCTAATAATTCTTTAATATATTAACTTCACTTAGCTTTGAATGTGTGCTTGTGATGATGAATTAAGTGCCAGAGATAGGTCAGTGTCATTAATGTTAGGACAATGAAACCAAACAAAATGAAAACGATGGTTTAAATGTTGAATCTTTGGTAGAAAATTGTTCACCTTAGTCAACAAAACATTCACGCCACCCACACCTCGCTTCAAACAAGAGCGCAAAATAAAAATTATGTAAAATTATGTAGTAAAATTATGTTAATACATTCCATCAAATTGCACGATAAAAGGAAAAACCACACACCATTACATCCTCCTCGGCCATGCTTCTCCTGTGGGAACTGCATGCGAGACCCTAAACATGAACATTCTTCCACTCTGTCACCCTGAGTGAATGCAAAATGGCTACCAATGACAACAGCTGCATGTGAAAATGACAAGAGCCAACTCATTTACCTACCCCTGCTGCAGATAATGAGGACCCACAGGCTCCTACACACACATGAAAATATTCACACATTCAGCGCACACACACACACACACACACAAACACAACGACAACCTAACTCATTTCGCACAGCATCCTCGTTAATAATTGGTGGGTCACTAAAGCTGAGAAATGTTCCACATTAATAAAGATTACAAAACAAACAACATTAGCACGCTGACTGAAATGAACTGCTTACATTTGTCAGAGTGGAAAGCTGGAATTGATTGTGAGCAGGAGGGGAAGAGGCCGGTTGCTCATTCCACACTTCACCTTCACCTTCGCAGCTGACATGAACGTGCATCTCACATCCACAATGTGTCATCTGATACAGATGGACTACACGCTTACACACCGAGAGGCGTTTACAACGTACTTTTACCTTCGTGTATGCAAATAGGATGACAAAACAACTTTAAAAACGGGCTAATTCTCCAAAAATTATCATCAATTTGAATCAAATTCTCTATGACAAAGTGTCAAGAAAATTATAAGATAAGATTTAATGCGGGGCTGTTTTCCTTATTGGATTAAATTAGATTGTACAGGATGATTTCTCTTTCTCTAGACCGAATGCCAAATGCAGATCATGTACATTACTGTCATGCAAATCACGTCATCTCTAAACATATCATATCCTACCATCCTGCCCCCCCAACCACAACTGCCCTCACAGTTTGTTTCTGATGTTACTTTCTGAGCTGCCTCCCTCTTGATTTGCATGTGTTTCCTGGTAAATCCTATATATGGATTGGAAGCACACTGCACCTTGTTGTTGGTGTTGCTAAATGCAGCTCTGAGCCTAGCCTGTGTTTGTGGTTCGAATGATCAGATCAATGCTTCTTGAGTGCATTTAACACCTAGATTCTGTGAAAGTTTGCACCATCTGTCCCTGCAAGAACTACATTTGTGCCAGATGAGAAGTCTTTTTGTCTAAGAGTGGGATTCGTCTGAAGAACAGCTGCAATAGCACACTCGCAAGATGCTCATCTACACCACGGTCAAAAGTGCGTTCCTCTCAAAAGGTCTGACCTTCAGCCCGTCTACAGGGCCAGTGAAGACTTAAACCATGGAGGAGAAGAAAATAAAAGAAATGAATGGTTCGTTCAGTCAAAGTGAGACTGAGTTGATCAGATGAGAAAGTGGGGACAAAAGGGACAAAAGCAGCGTGTAAACATATAGTATGTACCTGTGCAAGAGTGTACTCACTTGTCCAGAGCAGAACCTTGTGTTTGGTTGCTGGTGAGCCTTGAGAAGACGTTGCGATCGTTCCTGGTCCTCAGAGGAGGTGAGGAGGGGGGAGTATAGCCGTCAGTGGGCCTGATAAGGGGCAGGAGGGTGAGGAAGGTTAAGTGTAGGGAAGAAGAGAACAAGAAGAGTTAAAAACAAAGGGGTAAAAGTTACATTACACAGTGAAAAACAGTGATCCATCTGCCAACAAAGTAGCTTAGATCTGAGCATTACGGTGCATGTACCTGTACGCACGGTCGTAAGATTTCCTTCTTGTTAGAGGGGAAGTTTCATAACCCCGAGACTGCCTGGGACTGACACACACACACACAAAAGCAAACTAAGCCAATCTTCAAGGGAGTGTACAAGAGGATGATATAACACATCTATGTAAACTGTCGGGAATCTATAAGCAATAAGGGTTTGATGCAATTTAACAACATTTCTGGCAGACTAAAGCAACTGGCAGACTCATTTCTTTAAATAAGAAATCACATACAACCAGGCTGGTGGACTGGTGCAAATTTCAATCATTTCTCCTTTCCCCCTCCCTGAAGCAATGTTCTAGCCTAAAAACCGTCTGGCAGGCTGCCAGAGGTTGTTAGTTTGGAAGCGTGCAGTAAAAAATAGACACAAAACTGTTTTGACAACTTCGTCTCCGTTAACAGGAAATAAAATGTAAAAAGGTGGTTCTTTTCTCTTGTTGATATATTTGTGATATCCCACTGGGTGTTAACTTACGGTGATTTAATTATCCTCATATTCCTATCCCACTTGTTTTTTTAATTTCTTTATGTTTTATGTTTATATAGTGGCAAATGTTCCGGCTCAACCCACGTCAGGCATTTAAAGGCAATTTAAAGGCATTCATCTTGCTCAAGGGCACTTCAGCAGAACAAATGTTTATCCACATGGAGATTCGAGATGAGGTTCTCTAATTGAAAAACACTCTAAGCAGCGGGCCACCCTGCTGTCCCACACAGTAGCGCAGTGATTCCCAGCCAGGGTTTATTTCTGCAGTTGCCAGGTGATATTTGGAAAGATTTGTAGAGTAGCACAACTCATTTGACAAAATAGAAATTCTAGTCTAATTCAAGTCTAAGCAGTTAACTAAAAGTAATGAATAAACTGTTCCATAGTTAGCTAAAGGTAATGGATAATTGACTGATAGCAAGGTAAAAAAAAAGATGTAAAAAATCTACAGGTAATGAATAGATTGATAGGTTACTGCGATAAAGGTTGTGGTGTCAGTTAATGGGTACTTGAGCTTATCTGACATGCTCTGGGGGTATATCAGATAAAAAAGGGAACCACTGCAGTGGAAAGTCCAAATACAACGCAAAACTATCAGAAACACTGTAGTAATTATAACTTGTGAGGTGCCCCCCTCCGTCCCAGTAACACTTATGGGATATGTCTTGCCCTAGCTTAGACTCAGGGATGAATATATTGTAATATATCACTTACAAGGTGTGTCCCCTGACAGGCAGACTGATGGTGCGGGACGCCCGATCCCTGTGGTAAGGGTCTCGCAGGGCCAGGCTAAAACCCAGACTCGCTGTCGCCAGACTCAGGCCGTCCTCCTGGATGTCTGTCAGCGAGGCCAGAGACTTGGTGATGTGCTGCTGCTTGCTGCCTGATGAGTCCAGGATGGGACCCAGATACTCCGCAGACACCGCCTTCATCTGAGCTGACAGACGAGGCTCCATCTGGGTGAAAAACGTGCACCATTTGTGTCACAGAGGACCATAGAGGGGATAACGAAATGAGAAAGCAGGAGAACAGAGGGATATGACAAAAATAAGACATACAAATAAGATAAAGATTTAATTTAATTAAGGCACAAGAAGAAATTAAGATACGGCCTGAAACATCATTTAGCAGGGAAACGGGCAAGGAGAACATGAAAACAGTAAGCAGCCATTGTGTGGTCAAATAAAGGCTGGATAGAGAAAAACAACGGCTTAACAAAAGCACAATGAAGGACAGAGAACACAGCATTAACAAGAGGATGAGAGGGATTGGTGTCAAATCAGGGGTTCTTCCTCAGAACATCAAACTGAGCTTTAAGAAGTGGATAAATGTTCAAGTGTTTGCTTATACTGCCACCTTGTGGTTCCAAACAAGAGTGGCAGCTGCACTGAGAGACACATGGGGCATGTGTGTTTAGAGCAAGGAAATTAGAGCAAGGGTCTAAAACACACTACAGCACTATGGCAAAAACATTAACATCATCTGACAACATGCAGCATCATCGTGATTCATAAAGGTCCGACAGGTTTGGATACTGCGAGACGAAGCACAACCTGATGTTTTGAGCACCGACACTGTCAGCAAAAATAAAGATGTTTGATTGAAAAACAATTGGAAGTAATGCTAACATCTAGGACACCTGGATGCGGTTTTAAAGCTAGTTTCATCTGTAACAGAGCTAAATAACAACTACGTACTTTATCAACACAAATCAGCTGTACCTTTTTGAAATCATCATGGCTGTTGGATTCTTTCATATGAGATACACTGCAGAAGGAGAGAAAATTAAAGTTAGGGAAATATACTTGAAATGAGAAATTGAGTACATATATTTCAGATTTTTTGCAAAATAAGACCAACTTCAGCAGATTGCAGTAATTTTATTTCTTTTTTTTTTTTAAAAAAGAGGGTCAGGAAAATGTGTATGGAAGATGCTGCTGTGTGGGCGGGCAGACTGTAGTCTCACCTGCTGTCCGAGGCCTGGCTGAACTCAGAGGGCTCCTCGTCTGTGCTGGCATAACCATTTTCTGGAAGCACACAAAACATGCAACTTGTCAGCCCCCCAGTACACCGCACATACACTACCACTCGGTGCCCCTGTACGTGCCACAACCTACTCCACTGCCACATTTTACAATATATCACCTTTCACTACATTTTCAGTTTTACTATATTCTCTGAGGCTGATTAAGGCTAGTCATTGTTTTACACAGATTTTATGTTACCACGCACCAAAACATTGCTGTAAAGACGGCACAAGGGAAAGAGAGAATGGGAGTGGATGATTGCGAGAGACATGCTAATCTGAGACATGACTTATTTGGTACTGTAACTGTATTTAGAGGCGTACTGTGTGGTTTACTGGAAAGCAATAAGCACTGAGCACAATAATAACAGTCTTTTCTACATTTCTACATACGATTTCATCTCACCATGAAGCGAACAAGAGAAACGTTTTGCATGCAACGCTATGCTAAATGTAAATGAACTAACACAAACTGAACGAGGAAGATGGAAGAAGAGAAATAGAGAAAGAGGAAGGGGGGGTTCAATGGAACATACTGTATAAAGTCTTAAAAACACATAAGCACAGAGAAAAACCACCACTCACCCTGCTGTACATTGTGAATAAGAGCCTGGAGTTCAGGGATGTATTCTGCCTTTTCTCGCAGGGCATCGAGGATCATGTGATTGTGGGATGATCCAATCATATCTGTCTGCCTCAGCTGACCCTCCAGCAGTCTGATCTGAGCCTCCTTCTGAGCCACATGTAAACTCTGCGCACACACACACACACACACAAAATAATGTAGCACTAAACCTTTAGACTGTGTATGAATCATACAACAGGAAATTGTGACTATAGTAAATATAGTGTTTTAAATGTCAGAACACCTTGCAGTACAAAGAGACACCACTAGATGCCACCGCAACCATTATTGACTGCATCTGCACTTCACTCAATTCCAGCACTGAGTCCATGACATCAACCAACAACTACATTTAAATATAATCAAATTTTTTAGTAGCATAATAAGATAACAGCAAAAAGTTTTCTTCATTTACTATTTTTAAACACTTCGGTCGTATACGCATTTATCTGTTTTACACACCTCCGAGAGTGCAATTTTATATAGTTTCAACACACTTGATTTGACCCTGTATGGCAACTCACTTTGTCTATGGACGCTTTCAAGAAGTGGTCCAGCAGGTTGCGCGCTTCAGCCAGAGAGCAGGAGCTGATCACCACTGAGGTATCCACCGAGTCCAGCTCATCCTGCAGGAAGACACAATGCATTACTAGAGGCCACATGTGGCTTCTCACAGCTGGACAGCAACCATCACTGTTGCTGTGTGTGTGTGTGTGTGTGTGTGTGTGTGTGTGTGTGTGTGTGTGTGTGTGTGTGTGTGTGTGTGTGTGTGTGTGTGTGTTAATATCTGT
>JAVQJF010008082.1:0-10224 GCA_036023855.1 Gadopsis marmoratus
TATCTGGTTACCATGGCGCCTGTCAGTGGGGGGATATATGAGGCAGCAAGTGAACATTTTGTCTCCAAGTTGATGTGTTGAAGCAGGAAGGATGTGAGCGACTTTGACAAGGAACCAAACTGTGACGGCTGGACATCTCCAGCACTGCAGCTCTTGTGGGGTGTTCTGGTCTGCAGGGGTCAGGACCTACCAGAAGTGGTCCAAGGAAGGAGAACCAGCTGAACCGGAGACAGGGTCACGGGCGGCCAAGGCTCAGTGATGGTCGTGGGGAGCGAAGGCTGGACCGTGTGGTCCGATCCAACAGAAGAGCTTCTGTAGCTCAAACTGCTGAAACAGTGATGCTGGTTCAGACAGAAAGCTGTCAGAACAGTTTGTTGCTGATGGGGCTGCTCAGGGTGCCGTGCTGACTGGATGTTACGGCTGATCGTTATACATTTCCTTATAGTCTGAGGAGCCAAACAAAGGCCTACCTGTGTGAAGTCCTAGGAAACTTACCTCCGTCCTTCCAGCACATCGGGGCTTGTTTAACTTTTATACGGGCCCCTCCGCTGTCCAACTCCCGTCTCCAACACCTGTGGCCTCTCAACAGCCTGTCTGGGTCACCCTCCACCTGCCAGCACATTCAAATACCTGCACCCGGCACGGTGGTTTTGGCGCGAGTGTGCATTGTCTGAGTGAATGCCCCTCACTTGCCGTGCCGTTGTTTCGCTGGCTTTTCTCTGACGTGCTTGGAGACCTGGCAGTGCGCACTGGGTTACATTTGAAGCCACCTGATGCTGCAATCCAGAACATGTTTACATACATAAGACACGACTCTAATGCAATTAAGGCAATAATGTGAGTCAAACAAACACGGTGAAACATATGACAGCTTTATTGGTGTTGGTAGGAGCATTTTTGAACATTGAACAGAGCTTGTCGTTGAAGCTCAGTTTGAATCATGTAAAATCTCTACTTTAAATACTTCAGTGCACGAGCTGTCGTCAGGCTGCCAAAATGTACGTTTGTGTTATAACATCAGCAACTTTGCTTTCTGCACCTCATTAAGTCTTGGGTGTGTGTCCACGTTCTGCTGTTTTGTCTCTGTAATTACTGCTATGAGCTCTGGAGTCATGAATCCTGCATCAACGCTGATGTGATTAACTGTCAAACACTCTCCCGTCTGTGCAAAGGTGAAAAGGCAGCAGCAGCAGCACTGCAGGTATCCTCCCTAAACAACCACAGATGTTCCTCTGAGGCGAGGGATTTCACTGGAGAGTCAGAAAGGAAATATTACGACCACAAATGTGTTCTCGTGGCGTAAAACAAATCCAACTTCAGGCGGTTCTGCGGGTTTGGAAGCTGAGACGCCGCAGTGTGGAGAGGGAAAAGACATGAGGATACACCCACACGTCTCGGCCGTATGCTTTCATCCACAATTCACAGAAGTGCCTGGACGTTGGGTTTTTAATGGCACGAGAACTCATTAGTGGTCATATTATATATTTCCCTTCAGCCTTTTGTGAGAGACTCATCACTGGGTGCTTCCATGTAGAAACACAGACAGATTTCTGGCCCAGATTCCCTCCATTAATCATACCACTGGCTGCCTTGTGTTTGGTGAAAACTGTCACGTGTTGGTCTGAGCGTTGAGCTCTTGAGAGGTTCCTGATTTCTGGCATTTGACCGTCTTTCATCACAAACAGGACACAAGGCAGATTTCGGCAGAAACATCACGGTGCGCCATCACATTTTCCCAACATTTCTCTCCGTGTTAAAGTCATCTTGATGGTTTTAAAGAGTCTTTAGAAATCTAGATTTTTAGTATGTTTTCCTAAGACAGAAGCCAGAAATCAAATAACTAAAATACTTTCTATACTATACATTCTACACCAAGGCCAGAGGTCAGTTCAGAACAGGGCGTGGTGGAGCTGGTCGAGGTTCAGTTTCCTGCTTTGGGACATGGCCCGGGAACTTCCAGGACCAGACCTTTCTCTTCAAACAAGATATTAATTTTTTTGTCCACATATTAAACCTGTCTTTCTTTCTTTTCCTGCTCTCTCTCTCTCTGATTAACCAGGATGAGGGTGTGGTCATGGGAACAGTGCGGGGAGACGGGCATGGTCCTGCTGGGCTTCCTGACGCTGGCAGTGTCTGTGGGGAACCTGTCCACCAGGGGGCTGCAGGTACACAACACACAGTCACAGGTTGTCTAACAGACATGAAATCTCAGACACCTCTAACTGGACTGCGATGACACCAGACACGCCGAGCTGCATTATTTCAAAGAAGTATTGTGGCATTTTGGGGGAAAATGTGCGTGTTGCTGTCTTATCCCAGTCCAATAAGCAGCGATTTGCTGGCCAAAAGACAAAAGACTGGGTCTCAATGTCTCAGTCAACCAGGCTTTTTATAGCAACATCTCTAAACGTCTAGACATCTTAAGAAACTTTAGCTTAAACTTCGAGATGTCTTTTGATCCATTAATCACCAAATCAGAGAGAGCCGAAATCCCCTTCAACGTCTGGACCCGCTTGTGTTCAACTTGCTCTTTGTGACGAGCTGAAACATTATACTGGGCTTCTCTTCGTATTTTTGGATGATGGGTATCTGTTACCTCAGCTGATATCGTGTGTTTTTCTGCAGCGAATTTTACACATTTGCTCCCTGCCGGATACAAATACAAAATTAAAACAAAACTTATCCTGTTTAAACTTTTTAGAAAAGCCAATGTAAGAAAACGTCTATGACCCACATAGTCAATTTAATGTGGATCTCAATTCCAGCTGACATACAATAACAGCATCAGAATAAGACCAAGCAGTGGAATCAGACAAAATTCGGAAGAAAAGGTTCCATCACAACAACACTCACCAACCTCAGCAGTGACAGTAAAGGACAACGTTTAGATCGTCCACCAATCATTTACTCTTCTCTTTCTACCCCAACTCTTTTCTGTCTCTCTCCCCTCTCTCTCCCTCACATACGCTGCCTGTCTGGTATTTCCAGTGTCTCTCGCCCTGTCTCACAGCTGCTCTGTCTCACACCTTCACAAGGAGCTGGGTGCACATTCCAGCGGTCGCTCTGATGGATCTGTCTGAGCGAAGGGACGCAGCCACCGGCCTGAATCAGTGCTGCTCCCGCACATCAGGAATGTGTGAAATGCTGGCCGTCCTCACACGCTTGCAGCTCCAGCTCAAAACGCATCATGTCATTCTGTTTCGGTTCCGACGGTCCGACCATCGGTGCAGCAGCCACTACTGTTTCTGTACCGCTCCCATCATCAATGCTACTGCTGCTACTCCACTACTATAGCTACTATGGCACTTGTTGGCCAGCTATGATAATAGCAGCAGCGCCGTGGGTCCAAAGTGGCCCATATGAAAAAGAGAGCTTTGCTCACATCTGATAGATAAATGTAAACAAATAAACGGCCACATGTGAGATGTATTATTGGGATTGTGACCAAATATTGGCCACGCGCAGCAAATCAAATGTAATCTGCCTTTAGGGAAACAGGTCTGGTCTTAGTCGTGGCCCATGTAAAACCCGGCCTCAGGGCTCAAGGTGGCGCTGTGGTCCTAGCCGTGCAGCCATATTCTTATCCGTTATTTAATATCCCCCTTTGGACAACAGCGCAGCTGAAAGTGTGGAAGTGCACGGCTGTGGAGAGAGACATCAATAGAGTAGTGAAAGTCATCTGATTCGATTTGCTGGGCTGAGAAAGGTTTAGTTTGTCTGAAGATGTTGGCAGATTCAGACGCACCGTAAACACAAACAGCTGCTTCTCCATAGGTCACACTGTTAATATGACTAATGCAACTGAATCGTCTGTGTGTGTGTGTGCTTTCAGGAGGACGGCGTGGCGTCCAACAGTCTGGAGGAGGAGCTGGAGGTGACCACGTACTGGTGGGGCGAGTGGGCCAAGTGGACGGCCTGCACTCGTACCTGTGGGGGGGGAGTGATGTCACAGGAGAGACACTGCCTCAAACAGAGGTCAGTCACAGTTTTCTTCTTCTTCGTCGTAGAATTCTCTTCATCAAGTTTCCTTTTCACCGCAAACTCGGAGAACATCGTCTTGTTAGCGTTAGCAACAAGGTCAGCACACAACTCTTCGTGTGATGTGTAGTCACGGTCTGCAGCGTTTGCTACGTCACCCGCTGTACGTGCTTTCAATCACACCAGCAATGGTCAAAAACGTTAAAACATATATATTCTGACCCAGTGACACGAGGTCCAGACCGAACTGATTTGCAGTCTGGTCCTGATCCTGACCTTTGTTCAAACTTTGAGAAGTACTTCACAACATAATACTCTCCTTACCCAAAGCTTAAAAGGAATAGTTCCACATTTTGAGAAATAAGATCGATTCCACTCGTCTAAATCTTGCCTAGGAAGCGTATTCCTCTAAATGTTCTAACTCTTCCTTTAACCCAAACTGTCTTCCGACCCTGAAATGAATGGTTCATTTTGTGGTGAGTCCTCGCAATGTGACTGAGCGGATCTTTGTCCCCACAACGTAAATAACCAGCGTACCCACACACACGGACACATGTGCTCATTCACACACTCGGAGGTTATTCCGGAAGTAATAAGAATCCCACACAATTATGGGTGTGTGTGTGTACGTTCACCTTCTACTTGCACACGTGCATTAAAACACAGGTATGTAGGATTTTGTTTCAGAAGGGAAACCAGTAACTATTTATTGCAAACAGCCAAATGGTTATCACACACCTGTGCTGGCCGTCAAATTATAGATAACTATAGTAGATTAGTGGATTTGGGGTGACAGCTGACCGATCATAGCACAGCGATGCATCTCAACCGATATCTTACTGTGTGTCATTATGGTTTATATCCAATCTGTTTTCGCTTTTCTCCAAATGTTTGCTTTCTGTCCAAAGAAAGAAGGCTGCTGCTGGGAAAGACAACATGACCTGCACAGGAACTGCTAAGAAATATCACCTCTGCAACACCAAAGTGAGTCGCAGGCTTCCCGTTCATTTCTCATCCCGCTATTTCGCGCCTTTGTTAAAACAAACGCAGTCCTTCTGCCTGCAGAGGACTGTGGCGAAGGGAAGCTGGGTGGGGCTCGCAGGGCTCCTGCATTCTCAGGAAACCATCCCTGCACAAATAAACGCTTAAAGAAGAATTTATTTGCATAACATACTGTAAAACTGAGTCTTAACAAGTGTGAAACGGACCTCTTTTAACGGGCTGCCCTGTCTCTCTGCACTGCAGGAATGTCCTGCCACTGGGAGGAGCTTCAGAGAGGAGCAGTGCTGGTCCTTCAACTCCCAGCTTTACAATGGGAGGAACTACCAGTGGAAACCTCTGTATCCTGGTAATAACACCCATAAAACGCCTTGACAACCTCTCTTTACCCCATTAAACAGACCAGAGGTGACTGAGGTCTTTGCTGTCTGAGCTGCTGAGCTGCAACATGCCCCGCATCCAAAACAGTAGCAAGCCTTATATGGCTTCTTCAAAACAAATGATGTCTCCTGACATGTTTTAATGCTTTAATGTCTCTTTTCAGATGTAACCGCCTGCTTATACAGTACTGTATGCTGTTTCAAAAACGGTTCCTGATTAATATCTGAAAGCACTTCTTTTTTATTCACCATGTTGGCTCTTATTTGTCAGTATGGTGACAAAGAGCAGGCCTATTGTTGAAACAAAAGGTTGGATGATGACAGGTGATTAGGATGGAGGGATAAAATAAGGGTCAAGGACGAGAGGAGATGAACTGGGTAACATAGAAGGCGTTTATGGGTTTTGTCACGTTGCTCTGTGTCTGTTGGATGTGTAATTATTCAGATTTAGGCAACGTTATTGCTCCCAAAAAGGACAATTCATTAGCAGCTTGCACCGTCCATGCACACATCTCCAAAACTCACAGGGCAAGTGGTGACATGTCAAAGGTAACAGATAAATACAAGCAAACAATGAGCAGAATCAAAATTTTGTTTGTTATAATTCAAACCTAATGTAGGTAACATGTCTACCATAACAGCTACACAAAGTGGGTTTGCCAAAAATCCATGGCTGCACCTTTAAGCTATAATACCTTCATCAGTAGCAGTGGTGAGGCTAGTAGCAGTAACAGAAATAGCAGAAGTTGTACTTGTAGTAGTAGTAGTATGAGCATTACCAGCCGCAGGAACAGATTAGCAGCAGTCATGGCAGTGCTAACAGCAGTGCTTAGGAAAACGTAGGTAAAAGTCTTATTGCCACTCTTATTGGTTAAAAAGACAGTGACCTTTGACCTGTGCTCCTCTCCAGACGACTACGTTCACATCTCCAGTAACCCCTGCGACCTCCACTGCACCACGTCCGACGGCCAGAGGCAGCTGATGGTGACGGCGCGAGACGGCACTTCCTGCAAGTACAGCAGCTACCGCGGCGTCTGCGTGGACGGTAAGTGTGAGGTGAGTGTCCAGCTTCTTCTTGTTTTACTCCACCTTTGGTTTTCAGCACCACTGAAGGCAAGTTTGTGCGAGCAACAAACCCACAGCGAGGAAGCTGCTGCAGTAGCGCCTCAGCTGTCTGACAGTGGAAGCGAATGAGGCGTAACGTCACAAAACAGGCGCCTTGTATCCAGGAAGTTACACCGTGAGTCCAAACGTGGCAACAAGCTTTTTTTCTTTTACAGAAAGCCACTTGGCCGTGTGCTCCACAGTCTCCCTGTTCTCCTTCAGTGCACGTTCTGTCAGATAGACCCATAATTTAATATCCCGCACGCCGCAAAGCTCCGTCAAAACTACTTCTACACATAAGATTAGTTTCAGAGCCACAGTGTGTCGAGGATGAAACAGATTTGGACATGAAACACCTGTCAGACATTTTAGAATCTTTTTGTTAATAACGTTTAGTTTCTGCAGAGGGAGCAGACACCAGGAACTCTTACAGTTACTGTTGCTTTCCTCGTTAAGGTTTGTACGAAAAAAACCTTAAAAACCATAAAAACACAACATGCATGAGTGAGTTAAAGCAACAAAACGATTATATCACCTTCCAAAAGCATCTCATCCAATGATAGAAAATATTTGTTATTACAACTATATACTCTACTATTATATACTATGCACTGGTTTGACTCTATGAAGATGTTTTTTATTTTGTCCCCTCTACTTCCACTTCCTGCTTTGCTGCCCAGCCAATCGGATGTGACGGAGTGCTGTTCTCCTCCAACACCTTGGATAAGTGCGGGGTGTGTCAGGGGGACGGCAGCAGCTGCAGCAGGGTCACCGGGAACTCCCGCCGCGGGGCCATGACTCTGGGTGAGCCCCTGATGTCCCATGATGCCCACCAAGCGTGTTTTATTGCCAGATATGAATTTGAATATCAAGGACTTTGTACACCTGAACATTTATTTTAAGTCATCAGGATTGGTCAGAACAGTCTTCTTGGTTAAATAAACAACACAAAGTGAACATAGGTGACGCTGACCACTTTCTGCTTCTGGTCGTCAAGGTTACTCTTTTATCACTCAAATCCCTGAAGGATCATGGGACATCCAGATCATCGAGAGGAAGAAGTCGGCCGATGTTCTGGGTGGGCACGTCCTCCTTTCCTGCTCCTCGCACACACAAACTATTTCTATTTGTTCACAAACGACAAGTGTGTCAACAACAAACTCCCATTTTAATGTTTAATGGAAAGGTCTCATTTGCAGTACTTTGCCCTTTTCTGACTCGAACCAGACTTTTCCATTTGTTTCGCTCCCCTCAGCTGTGACTGACCAGGCAGGCAACTTCTTCTTTAATGGGGCCTACAAACTGGACAGTCCCCAGAACTTCCACGCGGCAGGAACCGTTTTCAAGTACCGCCGGCCCATGGATGTCTACGAGACCGGGATCGAGTACATCGTAGCCAAAGGCCCCATCGAGCAGGCCATCAATATTCTGGTACACCTGACCTCCATCCACTCCACCTGTTGCTTTTTCACCGTGGAGCCAACTGTATGCATGTCATCACTGTTTCGACCTTTGTTACATATCGAACCGCTCTCTCTCTCTCTCTAAAGTAGAATGCAAACAACTGCTGCATGTGAATATGTGCACATGTATGAATTGCTCTAAAAGCCTTTACATTGCAGAGACAAAGGCATGTTTGTTGTTTTGGTCTCTGCAGTCTTTGTTAGCTAATTGTAAAATAAGAACCCCAAGAACTTAAGCCTTAAGCTGCCGTTCTTAACTCTTAATAAAAGGTCACTCTGATTAAGGCCGCTGACTCATGAGGCCGTTTCTGTTTTTCTGGGTAGCAGTGGAGGCGGCCAACAAACTGAGCACAGAGTCTATTCAGAATATTTCCTGGCAACAAGATGGTCATGTGCGATTAAGGCGGTGATGCTGTGGCAGCTCAGCCCCTGAAGCACATCAGAGATGCCCAACATGTTTGTATCGAGTGTCTGTTAAACGCGAGTCTGTGTCTCAGGTTTAGTACAGGCCTTGTGTTCAGACAGTGTCAGTGCAGGATGCTGGACAATGTGTTTTTATCATCAGGCTTATACCATGAAAAACGTGGCAGACTTCATTCTTGTTTGGCCTAGTAGAGCTGATAGTGTATGTGTGAGTGAAGTTTCATACACAACAACATGCATGTAATGCAGTCTATTCAATTCAGTTCAATTTTATTTCTATAGCTCTATATCATAACAGAGTCATCTCATAGCACTTGTTAATATAGACCAACTCTATATGTATAGACCCAACATTTCCCCCATGACCCACAAACAGTGGCAAGGAAACACTGCCTTTTAACAGGCAGAAACCTCGAGCAGAACCAGAACCAGAACCAGAAGCAAGCTCTGGGTGGTAGTTCTGGCCTTGTGCTTTCTGCTTTACCTGCCTGTGTTAATGGTTTTCACCTGTGTTCAGCTGTCTTTGACTCCCTCGTTAGTCCTTGTGTATTTATACCTGTCCTGTTCAGTCGACTCTTGTTGGGTCATTGTTCATGTTATGTTGTGTGGATACTCTGCCCCTGTTCTGGATTTATCACCGTGTTTTGGACTTTCTTTTCGTTTATGCCCTGTGGACTCTTTCTGTATCTGGATGTCCCGGGTGTTTTTCTGTTTGGACTGACTGTAAGTGTAATTTTGTTGTGAGTAAAAAATCCCCTGAACTCTGCCCGGTCTGCATTTGAGTCCTCTTCTTAAGCTGTCCACATGCCATGCTGTGACAGAATGACCCAGACCCCTTTGGGCCCAGCAGACAGCCTGGCCTTCAGCTACGAGGACTCTGGGGTGCCCAGGAACGTGTTCTTCAAATGTCCATTTTCTTGAAGTCCCTGAGTGAGTGGTGGAACCAGGTTGGGTTGGACTAGGATCTTCACCATCCTACTGCGCCCTGCTGCACCCCACATCAAGAACATCCTCTTGGCTGTGTTCCCGGAGCGGACAGGTCATCGACTGCGAGGTGGCCGGGGCTCTCGCCGTCTCGCGGTTAGCACTTCGGGTTTAGCTAATGGTAGAAAGTTAACGGTCGATTCATGACATCCTTGCCAGCGTATAAAGTATGATAAAATAAAACCTCACGAAAAGGTTGGTTCCAGTAATAGCAGCATTACAGAAAAAATGGACATGAGGTCCTTGACTTTGGCGGACCATGTTGTCCAGCGATCCTCTAAACTCCCCAGCCTGAGTCATGAAGGTAACGTTGTTTTCCTCACTGGCCCCCGTTGGTGTGCTATACAGCTACTGTTACATGTAGCTATGATTGTAAAATAAATATCTAATCAGCCAATCACATGGCAGCAACGCAGTGCATTTAGGCATGTAGACATGGTCAGAACGACCTGGTGAAGGTCAAACAGCATCAGAACGGGGAAGAAATGTGATTTGAACTTTGAACGTGGCATGGTTGTCTGAGTATTTCAGAAACTGCTGATCTGCTGGGAGTTTTACACTCAACCATCTCTAGGGTTCACAGAGAAGGGTCCGAAAAGGAGAGACTACCCAGTGAGCCGGAGTTCTCTGGGCCAAAATGCCTTGTTAATGCCAGAGGTCAGAGGAGAATGGCCAGACTGGTAGGAGATGATAGAAAGGCTGGTGGTGGTGTAATGGTGTGGGGGATATTTTCTTGGCATACTTTGGGCCCCTTAGTGCCAACTGAGCATCGTTTAAACGCCACAGCCTACCTGAGTATTGTTGCTGACCATGTCCATCCCTTTATAACTACAGTGTAACATCTTCTGACGGCTACTTCCAGCAGGACATTGTTCCATGTCACAAAGCTCAAA
>JAVQJF010008085.1:0-14882 GCA_036023855.1 Gadopsis marmoratus
CCCCCCCCCCCCCCCCCCCCCCCCCCCCCCCCCCCCCCCCCCCCCCCCCCCCCCCCCCCCCCCCCCCCCCCCCCCCCCCCCCCCCCAGCGCTTTTACATTGACAGTAGCTCTTCCACACATCTGGGCCAAGTTCTTTTCATCCTTGTGACAGGATTTTCTTGGAAGGAACAAGCTTCCTCCTCATGAAAGCAGCAACGGTCTGAAAGCAGTTTCATTACGGACTGTGTGTGTGTTTGTCAGTGGCCGCAAAGTCAATTACGTCGCACAGCTGTTCATCTCCCAGCTGTTTCTTCTTCTTCTGAGGCGTGACGTGAATCCATCTTGGAGTTTTCTTATTTCGTTCTCACTGGCCTCATCACACCGAAGCGCTAAATGCCACTAATGCAAAGCGATTTCTAGCTTGAAAAGACACATTTAACGCACACACACACGCACACACACACACACACACACACACACACACACACTTTTAGCAAGAGCTGGAGAAGCACTCTAACACACATTCTCCATGGGCCCAAATGCAGGTGGAGACTTTTTCAGCATATGCGCCCAGTGAATAACTTTGGTAAGAATGTGGAGTGGAGTGCTCTCTTAAGGATCCATGATCCAGCAACATAAATGGCATAAAATATGCATCTGGATGTTTTTACTTTGACCACAAGTTACTGCTTGTTGAACTCAATCCCTCATTCGCCCTCACTGTTCCCAAGTTGACGTGAACCAACGCTGGAAATGTGGCACAACGTCGCGTCCCGCCTAACGCCACAGGTGTGCGGGCTTACAAAGGAAAGAGTGGGTTCGGGGGGAAAAGCATGGTGCGTGTTGGAAAGTAAATGAAGTGCATGAACAAGTAGGGGATGCTTTCGGAGGACAGAGGACACTTTGATACCGACTACCATAACCCTTTCACGCTCAAGGTAACAATAGAAAAATGGCAAAAAGATGGGCTAATAAAAAAGGCATTTTTATGTTTGTCAGTTACATTATGAATCACTCAAGTAACTCAAGCGCCGTCCTCTGAGGATGTCCTTCCACATGTCCTCCGTGTTTGTGAGGGATGCTTTATGAGCTCAGGTGTTTGCCTAAAACCTGACCTTTCACAACGGCTCTGCTGTTACCGACTGATAAAGAAATATTGTTACAATGAGTTTAATCTGGTCTTTCAGAAGGCACAGAGCTGAATTTCTCTCAATAAAGTCTGGATATTATTATATGAATTATTAATTATGTTTGTTTGTTAAAGCCTGAGTCAAGCAACATCAGTGGGACAAAAAACACTCGAGTGCCCTGCAGATACATACATATGAATATATAGCTAGGCAACCGGCACACTGATTCTTCATATGCAGGCTTTCAAGTGCAGGCAAGTTCATGGGTAACGCAAAAACACTACATAATATATCTTAACGGACTCTAAATGGTCACAACAGCTGCGCATCACGACCCAAAGTTCTCTGAGAACAGGAGAAGAAAAAGCAAAACTACACACTAATGTACGAGTACTAATGCTATAAATCCAAACGGTGCCTTTCTAAATGTCTCCTCGGGTGACAGCCGTCTCTCTGCGGTTTAATATGATGCGACAGCAGGAAAATCTTCCTGCGCCGAGCCGAGCTCCCCGCTGCTGACACGTGAGCAGCACCCAGGCTGAGACAAGCTGTCAGCAGCGGCGTTGGGGCGACAGCCTGCGACGTCAACGTGCCGACGCTGACAACGCCGCGGCAGAACCTGCTCGTTAAGGCACCTTATTAAGAGGCTCCTCGTTACAGGGAAATTGCCGGTTGAAGGACGCACGCTGGAGTTCATCCGATTAGTCAGAAATTATGGGATGCACACAAGAACTGTGACGGGATGTAACAGCAGGGGATCCGTCAGAAGTTTCAGAGTTTAACAACTTTGCGTCTCTACCTCTGCGCATAGTTCTTGATCATCCACGATCACAGGATCATTAACAATGCGGCTCCGACACGTAATCCTTTCTTTCACAGAAACGTTTTTTGTAAAAACTTGAGCGTATTCAAAGCTCTAATTTTGCTAAGTGATAAAATTGAGATTGTGGAGTTTGTGTATCGATACAGATGGATGACAAAGTGTGTTAGTGATGCGTTGTTCCAGCGCGGCCTCAAGTCTGTGGATCTCTACTGGAGGGATGGAAGCCATCGTTCCAAGAGATGTTCCCTCATTTGATGGCGTTGAACAAGGTGCTGCAAAATCCGATTGGAGACACATTAATGCTTTTTTACCTGAGAAATAATTAGCCGGCGCAGCTGGGTGTCCTACACTGACACCTCGACGGATATTCTGCCGTTGGCCTCGGTGCAAGTCGCTCTGGATGACAAGTTAAATGTCTCTAAACATTAAATGTCAACATTAAATGTCAAGTTAATGTCTAAATGCTGCGTATCCTCTTTCCTCCTGCTCCCTCTCTCTTTCTCGCGCTCTCAACCCAACCGGTCGAGGCAGGTGACCGCCCTCCCAGAGCCTGGTTCTGGTTCCGCTCGAGGTTTCTGCCTGTTAAAAGGGACTTTCTCCTTGCCACCGTCTCCTGGCGCTTGCTCATGGCGGGGATTGTTGGGTCTCTGTAAATAAAGAGTCGGTGTAGACCTGCTCTGCATGAAAGAGTGCCCCGAGATAACTTCGATATGATATGGCGCTATATAAATAAAACTGAATTGAATGTCACGTGTTAATGCATTGCGCGAGTGTAGGTGGTCAAAAAGCTTCCTAAAGCTTTCAGCGGAGTGTCAAAGCAGAAGGATGGTGTTTCCACGTAAGCTGCACACAGACACTTATATTAAATATTGTTTGTAATGTGAAACAGTTCGCTCGTTGCGACAAACCCAGACAGAAATATCACCAAACACTGCAGTCCCCTCAGCTACAGAGTTGATTTTTGTCTATTATGGGTCATTTTATTGGTTTTCCAGCCAGCAACTCTACTCTCAACCACTTTGTTTCCAGCAGCAGCAGGCAGTTGTTTTCAGTGGAAAAGCCGAGACAAAGCCACCGTGCCCTACCTGTACCTCACCAAACAGCAGACCAGCTCGTGGGGAAAGTGGAACATTTAGCAACTAAATAGCCAGATACCTTCCCAAGAGCTGGGGGACACAAAATCAGAGCATAAAGATAAAAATGATATTGGACATGACTCCTAATGAACGGTAATCTTGTTTCGCGTCTGTCAAATGCATAAATAAGCAACTGTTTGCCATATTAACTCAACAAAGACGATGATATGTGTTTTTGTTTCCAGCTTGTTCTGCTTTTACTGAAGACAGACAAGGTCGAGTACAGGTAGACAGTCAGGCACGTAAAGGACGAGAAGCACGGAGGAAAAGGGTTGCTGGAACGCTAGATGCTAGGAGCTGAGACGAACCGGAAACGAGGGGAAGACAGACACAGACTTAAATACACGCAGGAGGTAATGGGAACGTGACAACAGGTGGCTGATGAGAACCAGGTGAGCTGATGAGTCTTAGGCAGAGGCGCCGTGACACATCGTTCATTAACCAAAGGTAAGTCAGTGAAAACACAATGTCCCTGATGAATCGGCACATAAATGTATACTTGACATTTTTGTGGTTAAAGATGCAAATACAACATTATCAAGCGTGTACCTGATTTTCAATAGGTTTAATGCAGAAATAATACAGAACTTAACACAGAAGGTCTAATTCTTTTATAAGACTACAAGAGGCACAATTACCAAATACCACAATAAGTTTTATTAATAACTTATCTACTTTCAAAGTATTTAGTTTTCTGGTTGCAGGTCTCTCCACCCCCCCGTAACTGTCAAAACCAAATACACGCACACTTTTGATAAAGTGAAGCCAACAGTAATGAGATGCATCCAGAAAGGTCACGGCTTTCCCGTCTCCAAAAAGAGTCTTTCACTGCCTAAACATATTGCTCAGTGGATTAAATTCAATAACAACATTCCCACACACATGATTGAGCCATCCATAGTAACACCATTCACACCATTTTTATGACCTCTACTTCCATGTGTATTCATTATTCGCAGCTCCGCAGCAGGTTGTGTTTCTGCATATTCGCACAATCACCTCCAAATAATGTTCTGGAATTGTCCTTGATGACAACGAGATGAGGGGAAATTCTTAGTTACGTGATATAAGCTGCAGAGACACTAAGACACGGCGCGCAGACAACAGCCAACAGCAGGCAGAGACGTTTGATTATTGCAACCAACCTCTATTAACCCAGTGTCTCCGGTTTGGAACACTGGAACTCTGGGGGATCTTTTGGGGCAAGTCCAAGTGAACTAATTCGAGACAAATCCAAGTCAAGACTTTTCATCTAGCGCCACCATACTGATCAACTATTGGATGGATTGCTGTGAGTTTTGGTACAGATTTGATCCCATGACCTTCCGTCTGTTGCCATCATTAGTTCATAAACCAAATACCTGCAAGGCTAATAACATTCCCAATAGCCTCGACTGTTAACTGTGTTAGGTGATCAATAGCAAGCCTTAGCATGCTAACACAACAAAGGAGATTTTGCATTGTTTTCAAGTTTTGACCTGGCCATTTGAATTCATCATGTTACGGCAGTTTGTCAAACAGCCTGTATGGGAAAATTGTATTGCGTAACATGCAATAGTAGCCGCCCAGTCCTGCTGCAACTGCTCACTGAGAAATATTTGTAAAACACAAACTAGCTTTCTAAATACACACACACACACACACATACACACTTTGTTCAATCTGTATTAATGTCAGTCTTTGCTCTGTGGTGCCTTTGGTGACAGATCCTGTTGTGTTAAAAGCACATTAGGACCAAATTTGACTTGACTTGAATCAAACAGAGCCTTCTGCTCCCTGGTTTGACCTTCCGGTGTTCAGTCCTTCCCCATCTAATCTTGTTCTGAGAGCTGCAGAGCAGGATGCCAACAGGAGAAAGAAACAGCCCCAAGCACCATTTTTAAAACACCTGGCAATAATAATAGCTTTTGGTTTGTCAATTCACATGTATGTAACCATCTGAAGTCCCGAAAAGGTTATTGTTGATTTGTGCCAATAATGAGAATTTTATAATTGTTTAATCATCCGTCATCATTTGCTGTCAAGTGAAGAAAAGATTCTGTTTAAAGAATCTTCTTCTTTACATGTTTTCCATAAGTAATGAAAATGTATATCTGGATTTGGTCAAACTGCAATTTTAAGACATCACTTTAGAGCTCTAGTAATTTCATATGCACCTTTGTCATTAGTTTTTACACTTTATTGGTGTGAATCCTGGAAGCATCTTTATTATTATTCTTCCATAGCACGTTTTTGATTAACTCCTTCCACATTTTTAACATCATTCAAACATCAAAATATTCAGCTCATCAACATATTCAGCTCAGTTAGGCCATTGTTGTTATTACGTTTCTCATTCATAACATTCATACTTTCCAAAACAGTCAAGGTTTCCCAGGAAATGTGCGCCATTAAAATAAATGGGCAGAATGTTCAAAATTGACAATTCAAGGTTTTTCCAACTCTTTTCTGCTCACTCAAACTTTCACCTCAAACTCCATTCAGACATCAGAATGTTCCACGTCTTTCATACATTCTGGCTAATATTCAACTTTCAAAACACATTAAAAATATTAAAAATATTCAACTTTCTTTGAAACTTTGTTATAATGGGAGTCAATGAGAAAATCATTCAAACCCACTCATCTTCAACCTCGTCCCAGACATTCGTACATGCAAGTTTAGGCTCCACTCCAAATTTGAAACGTTCACAACGTGTTGGACTATCTTCCATTAATTAAACCTTTTCATGTCATTCATACTTTTTACAATTTAAGGTTCACAAAATGTTCAGCCCTTCTGAGAGTTTTACATGAGTGGAGGACACCTTTAAATCTACTTAAACGTTTCTGCTAAAATTGCCCTTGTTTCCATTCCCCAACTATCACTCTTCATGCATCATTTTCACATCAGGATGTAGGCAATCTTGTCCTGGTTGAGATGATCTAAGTCATTGGACACAGTTTTTGAACTGTCTGTCTTAAAAACATCAGAAAATCCTTCAATTGTCTCATGTTGGCTCCCACAGTCTTGAGCAAAACACAAATGAGAGGACTTTTGAAACTGATTTCTCTGCCATTGTTTTTTACTTTAGCCACACGAATTATACATCTACATGTTCAGCATTTCACCAGTGTGAGCTACAATTTTGTAACGACAGTGTGTTTCTGAGTATATGGGTTTCTCTCTCTCTCTCTCCGTCTCAGTGACGGAGCACTTTCAGCCACCAGATGGCAACACACACAGCTGCTGTTGATTAGCTGATTAAACCGCCGCCAGTTTGTTCCTTTGTTCTAATTGGTGTTGAGCTTTTTAGGTTTTAGGTCAGTGGCAAATTTTTTATTTAACAAATACTGGTCCTTGGCCGACCAGAGTGATTTATTTTGAGCTTTTTTACTGCGTCCTATTACAGTGCCGGTTTACTTCGGTGAACCATACTACTTTTTTGATGATGTCATGCCACAAACCTTCATTTACCCAATTCAGATCTCAAGAAAGCAAAACCCTGCTTGAACCTGTCTGTTCCCTTTCACCACGATCGGGACTGGTAGCGGATCACACAGTGGCCTGGTTCACCTGGTCGTCGGTTTGTTTTGTGGAGAGGACAGTAAACCTGACTGAGCCTTAGTACCTCAGTTTGAACTTTCAGCAGAGCCAAGCACTTGTGTATTTAATCCCTTTATGAAGTGCTGCGTGGGTGCAGGCAAGCAGAAGGGATCGTGGAGAGTTGTAAAGTGTGGAAACCGTTTGAAAGGAGAGACCACAGACCTTCATGAGTGTGGGTGAGAGTCGAGTGTTGAATATGGAAATTATGTAGGTTTCACATGAATTAGAGAGAAAATAAATATGTCTCCATATGTCTGCCTTGTTAAGAGCATAAAATCCTTTACACATTATCATTCACTCAATCATTGTCATTTTCAAATGACTGGATCAAAATGGACTTGGCAGGAAACTATTGAGACCAACTAACACGCTGTTGAATTTGAGCTTTTCATGAAATTTGTTGAAATATTGCTAGCTTTACTATATGTCTAGTGGTGCCTTCACACCTAACCGATTTGGTTTGATTAAAATGAACCCTGGTATGTTTGCGCGGTTACTGCGGCTCGTTTGGGCATTTGTGGACCATAACAACCACACTGAGACCCCTTAGAGGACGAGGTCTTGGTCCGATCCCCAAACAAACTCTGGAGCGGAGAGTTTGTGCCGGGAATGTGATCCGAGCCAACTAGCAGGCGTACGCCGCAAGTTTGAGTTTAAAGGCTCCTGTAACCAGGTGTGCTTTGCATTCTGCTCGGTTGTTGCAAAGTGCGCAGCAGGATGGTATTTTCAAGGTCTCCTCTAAGTGCATTCGGCATTCTGCTGGAATAGCTTTGCCTGGTATATTGCCCAGATAATTGCCCCACGTTTATGAGCAAATGCCACATGTGCAATTGCTACGTGTTAAATTGCATAGCAATGTTTCTCTCACAGAAACATGCACTCGTCCAGAACACAGGAACTCCTTCTTGTATTTACTGTAGTAAGACCTTAAAGGAGAGTGACTTTTGGATGTTTTGTTTTTTCTTTTTTTTATTGTTAATTTTAACATCTTCAGTTCACCTCCCAGAATGCTACGACACTTTTTTTTTTTTTTAATTAAAGAGCATCTCATTGAGTGTAAATAGTGTCACCGTGTGTAACACTGGCTGACAGCCGGAACTATTTTTCGTGTATTTTAAATTGAAATGTCACAACAAGGATTTAGGTTTCATATCAAGTGAAAGGCCGCAGGCAAATGCTTTTGAATGAAACACAATCTGCCTTTGCCGGGACAGGAGATAAACCCTGAAGACATTTCCCCCCCTCAGTTTCAGAATACTGAATGTACAGGGCGGCTGCGCCTTGACAGGGACGAGCAAGATGGGACAAAGAAAATACTATTCTCCTTTCAGCTAGAAAGTGCGAGGAATGGCCGGCAACATTTGTCAAGACTTTGTGTTACATGACAACCGAGAAGGTTTGGCCTGATATTATTTGAAAGAACAGGTTGCAGTGGCTGATGTAGCAGAGCTGAGAGATCTGTGCCAGATGCACACACACACACACACACACACACACACCGATGCACACATGCTGAAGGATGCTCAGAGCAGAAAAGGCTGAAAGATGCAGAAAAAGGAAGCAGAAAAGATAGGATCTGAGGACTCACTGCATTATCGCGTATTCTCAAAAGTATAGATAGAATGACATACTGTAGACATACATAAGCGATTCTGCACTGCGATCACGTCCTTTCTGCATGTATTTTCTGCAGCTACTGATGTTTATGGGTTAGAAACACATGAGCTCATTTGCTGTAAGTGGATAGCACTTGCTCACATAAAAGAATAAAAGAAAGTGAATGACAATGAGCTGTGTATTTGGAAGAAGTTACAAACCTACAAAACTGCACACGTTCATAAAACATCGTATCCTGCTCTTGCAAATATAATTATATGCATTCCAAATCCATTCTGCATCCATTTGTGCATCTCTTTGGGGATTAAACACACGGCAACACTGGATCTTCGTGGCTTCAGCAGTAAGTAAGTAACACACTCAAACTGACACATTGTACACATGAAAGCCAAATGTCATTCAACAGGAAACATTTTAGTTTAATTGCTCTGAGGAGATCCAGTCAGGAGATCCAGAAGGTCAACAAGCAGCCATGTGTTATCCTGCTTCCTCACCTCTGCATCAACACCCACGTCTGCTCTGTGCTCATGAAAGCTACTTTCTCCAATTGTAGACACAGTCGACCAGTCGCCTTCCTACATTGCTAGCTGGCTGCATACAGAAGCAGTTACATGGAAATGGTGTAAACCACGGATGAGAAAGACACAGATGTACATGCTGTAAGCTAGTAAGTCTTAAAGTGGCATATTTCTGAAAATATGCACATCTGTGTGACACGGCACACAAATGTGCATGAGGCATGGTGGCCATTTGATGCACACATCAAAACACACACAGGCCGCATCAGATTTCCACTAATGATCGACAAGCTGCACCTAAACTGCGCTAACTCAGTTTCTTTCCTTGTGTCCTTCCTTTATCTCTGCCGAACCCTTCCTCCCTCCCTCCTTTCTTACTTTTTAAACACACGCTAATTCACTGTATAAATCACGCCAGCCGAAATGCAGCGTGGGCAAGGCTCAAATTAACAACTCAATGCCTCATACTGTGTGATCAGTCAGATTAACATGACGCACACACACACACACACACACACACACACACACACACACACACAAATGTGTTGGATTTGTTCTCGGGGAAGGTCTTCCTCTTATTCTTCCTTTATCCGTTCATCTCCTGCACTCACTTACACGAGGATGGTCTGCTGGGAAATGCAGCATGTGTTGCAATATATTTCACATGAGGAATATAACACCACATCAGAAATCGCTGCATGTTGCTCTAGAATGTTATACATGGCCGTGACCACGGGTGACCGTGGTAAACATTACACATGGCAATGCATCGGCATGTTATCATTGTAGCATTAGCATTCAGCTCAAAGCATTGCTGTGCACAGTACAGTAAGCACAGCCTTGAAGAGCTGTTGCATTGTGGGTGTAGATCATTTGCTCGCCGTTTCAAAACCTCTCCTGATTCAGAATTTGCTTTTTAAACATTTCTGAGCAAATTCCATGTTTCTCAAAGTCAGGATTTACAACAGCAAAACATCTGCGCGTCCTGTTTTCCTTGACAGCTGTTGAAAAGTCTTGGACTGTTTCCGTGAGACAACAGCGAACCTGGGCCCTTCTGGTCTGCAGGCTTGCTCACGTGGCTATCGAGGCTGACTCACGTGCACTTAACTACACCTGCACCGTGTCACTTATATGACTCAGCCATGAATAAAGTGACAGCAGTCTGAAAGGCCTAACAGGGTAATTATGTGACCACTCTACTTCTAGTTTTTCGTCAAGGTATGAAGCCAGATGCGTCATATGTTAAGATTAGACACTTGTTGAGACTGTTGAGCAGGAAGCAGACGTGGGCTGCTGCAGACTTTCCATTTATGGTTAAAAGCATTTTATCGAAGTAGAAGGAATCAGTGTGCATTAAACAAAGTGCTTGTCAGATCGTTAAAACATCTGAAAACCTCCGTTTTTTGACGGTGGAACCCCTTGTCTTGTCTTGTGTTTGTTTAAAAGCTGAGGTTGATAGATCTTGATGGAGAGTCATGTGACGTGAAAGCTCCACACTCTGACCTGCTGGTCCCAGGGTCACCGATGACCTCTGGCCCTCAGAGGCGACAAGTCCTTAAGGTGCTCAGGAAACGTCAAATTTGAATGCAATCCCATAGCTGGGCGATTTCCCTTCCTTCACATTCCAAATGACATCCCATCTGAGCCGACCTAATTCAGCATGATTGAAAAGTATTTTCTTCCTCCTTTGTTCCTTACTTCCTTCCTTCTGCACATCTTTCCCTTCCTTCCATCCGTCCTTCTTTCTCTCAGTTCCGTCTTTCCTTTAATACTTCCCTTCCTTAACTAATTTACTCATTTACTCCCCCCCCTCTGTGCAGCGAGAGGCATGTTGGTGTTGAAAACGATCCTGATTAAAATCACTAACCTTCCTTCAATTTCTGTCTTTCCTCCATTCATTCATTTGTTGGCTATAACTGAGGGTATTGATAACCCCAGGAGAGGTTAATTCAGCCTAATTGATGGAGCTTTTTCCCTCCCCATCTTTCCCGTCTCCTTTCCTTCATTGAATTAATTGAACTGACAGCAAAATTACTCCAACGGCTCTGTCCCTATGAAGAGCTCTTGCTGGAAATTGGCTTTCTTACACCATTTCTGTGTCGGGAGTTGTGTCTGGAATGACGCTCACTTCTGAAAGTCTTTGGTTATTTTCTTCTTCTGCTTTGTTTAATCAAAGAAGGTGCACTCGTCAAATCCCACACACATATGCAATAATTCACGGCACACTTGTTGACTTCTATGGCAGATATATGTGAGTTTAGCATTTCTGCTCTGGTTTTCCCGCATTTTATCTAATGCAATACAGACATTCTGAAATGTCATTGGATTTTTGGGTTTATTTCAGGTAGGCCAGGTCTCTGGTTCACAAACGGGGCAGGGAATCTTCAGTGCTGCAGGTGCTACCACTTTGCATTACGGGAAGTGTAGTGATTTTGGAGCTTGACCCACACTAGAGTCAAAAATATAAGGAAATTTTGACTCCTGGCCCATTGATTTAAATTTTTTTTAATCTGTATGAAAGCAAATGTCAGTTAATTCAGTGATTTATTCATCTAATCTTCTACGCATAATCTCACTAGCTAGAACGTGACATAATGACGATACAACATTTCTTTACATGTTGTATTATACAGATAACTGCAGAAACTCACTGATGGTCTCCTTAGGGGGGAAAAAAGAGTATTTATTCACAGAGAGATGAAAGGAAAAAATATATGGAGAGGGAATCTACTTATGGAAGAGTTGATGTATAGAGTGTGCAAAGTGGATTTTGCTGACCAGCAAATTGGGATTGAAGACTTTGGGGACTGAGAAAGTAGTTTTTCCCAAAATAAAACTTCAGTTATCATTTCTCATTTCGTGGGACGCTGTTGAATCTGAGGAGACACCAGTTTATTCTCCACAGAAAAACAGAGGCCAGCAGGGTTCACCACTTTTAAGAGAAGTGAGGTTTCAACACTCTGATAGAGACCACGGTGCAGTTGCTCTCGATGGCGGCATGTAAACATTGATAACACCAGGGACAAGAGGTAGCAACAGAATTAAGACATATTTTAAAAACGGAAAGGCTGGTCCTTCTTTGCTTGTCCCGCAGTACATGCCAACTCAGTTTGTAGTTTTATGTTGCTAATTTCAGATTCCAAGCTGTGTTGAACAACGTCATCATATTGATAAAATGATCCACGCGACTGCTCTGACTTCTGCTTTCACATCTCCCACCTCTTTGCTTCAGGTCCACTTAACTTTTGGAAAGTTAAACTGCTTGGTTAAGGTTTGGTTGACCGTTGGTAGCAGAATGGATTCAAACTGTAACCTCATACACTTCTTGTAGCAGTATAACATCATAGTACTTCTCTCTTTGCGACTTTGCACAACAACAAGAGTAACCATAAGTTATTTTAAGTGACCGATGCTGTTTTTCATCGTGAGGATCGACTCTTGTCACACGCAACCCTGTCGTGAAAAGTTCTCAAGACTGATGGATAAATGTGAACGGGGTTTGGAGGTGCACTAGATGCGGCCATGCGACACGCCACAAGAAAACACTCACTCACGTCACTTAGAGGTTCCTGCAGATGGATTAAATGTTTCTGGCAGACAGATGGATAGATAATAAAACAGCTCTGACAGTGTGACTAACCTGACAGATCGAAAAGGTGCAGATAAACTTGGGGGGGTTCCAGAGACTGTGGGTGGGTGGCTGGATGAGAGGACCAGGTTTTGGGTATGTACGGACAGATGATAGATGAAGGAATTGGGAGCCAAAGCATTTGGCAGCAGCTGAGCTGCGGGTATCGACAGGGCAATGCTTTATGGGATAAGATGCATCACTAACTCAGCCAAGCGGAGAAACACACGGACAGCAACTGAGATGAACTAACTGCAGATAATGAGGCCGCTTGGTAATTATCATCATTTACAAGCACACCTCGCTCTTTCGTTAATGAGCCAATGTTCGTTAGCATGAGTTAAAAAAGGTCAGAGAAACGTCTGGAAATCCAGTTTCCTCCGGATTGCTTCTGCACTGCGTGTTCCAGTCAAACAGTGTGGGTGGGAGGCTTGATGATGGTCAGTGTCACACACACACACTTAGCAGTGCACAAACTTCCAGCGGAGTGATTATCTGCACACTGAGCTTACCGTCACTTAAATATTTGCTGAAAATTATAAATATTTGCAAGTCCCACTGCGATCATGAGGCGGCATTCGTGAAAGGCGTCGGTGGAAATGAATGTGATGAAATCTAAAAAGCTGCTCGGTTGGGCTTTTATGATACATGGCTTGTAATTCTTTTCTTTAACCCTATTGTCAGGGGATCTGTCTTATAGCTTTATTCAGCCCGTTCTCATTCCCAAAAGCCTACAGTCAAGGTAGCCTCAAACAACACAGGACCTTCGGACCGGGGTTTGTGTCCCGTGTGAAACCAAAAGTTACAAGTTACAGTTACTTGCACTAAACCATGACCTTTCCCTAAACCTGACCAAGTAGTTTAGTTGCCTAAACCTATAAGGTACCTTGTGCATCTGTATGAGCTGCGTGACAGAGCGGCGTTATTTGACGACCTGGGATGAGAACGTGTGGTTTTATTTATCAGCTTAAAAAAAAAGATGCAAGTAGATTTATTGTGCATCTGTTGATATTTTGTGATGATGTATATTCATTTTACATCATCCTCCCTTTTGAATTGCTGATCATTTATTGCACACGATGTTTCATTTTGCACAGGATATAATAGAACAGGTGTCGGGGGAACGCGGCGATTGCAGGGCTGATGTGAGTGGCAGGAGGAAAGTCTGAGGGCATCTGGTGGTAAAGGACGACGTCGAAGGCGCCTGGGAGAGTGGAGATGTGGCTGAAGAGAGGGACATCCTGACAAAAACACATGCATATGCTGGACACTGCTTGTAGCATTGGCACTGGTTGACTGATTGGAGGTAAATCTGAATCATCACACGTGAACAGAATCCGCAGGAGACGCATGTCTCTCTAACGTTTATCGTACTGCACAAGGAGACTGTGATACATGAATGGAGCCGCATGTCCAAAGTCAACACTGCTGATCAAGATTGGTGAGGAACGAGCTTTAATTTATTTTTACTGCGCTTTGTTAGACTGAAACTCAGAACTGTGTCACTATTATGTACAATATTATGTATTTGTCTATTTTCTGTGTAATATAGTAAAATATCAGAGGGAAGCAAATCTCTTTTCAAGTTCTTACACTGTAGCCTGAAGCTAAATGGCCACTATATGACTATATTATTTTGAAGCCGTGATCAATTTGCTGAATATAAATGTACACAGACAGCAGCTTGTGTACTGGGAGGAGGAAGCACATTATCATACATGCATGTATGTTAAGGCTTAGGCAGGATCTCTCTATTTCTTTTCCCTTGGTAAACTTTTTAAACTGCTTCAATACACACATTTATCACTACCTTTTTAAAATAGTCAGACATAATATTATTATTGTTTTGGACAACATTTCTCTGTTTCATTTAAAAGAGTGTGTATATATATATATATATATATTTCTTTTTTTTTTTTGGTGGTTTACATCATGTGGAACAGCAGACTTTCCAACTAATTAGCCGTCAGTGCTAAACAGATAATGACAATAAACAGTGTTATTACCCAACGACGGTTATTAATGCAAATACCCGATAATGCCTCGAGAGTCTAATTAGACCACTCACACACACACACACACACACACACATTTATTCCAGGTTCTACATGGTCCTACATCATGCGAACACACAAAGCTGACATGGACTCGCACTGGCAGACAATTTTGTTGTGTGTGTGTGTGTGTGTGTGTGTGTAGGAACAGCTGTATTAATTAGCTGGTTATCGGGGTGAACAGCAGAGGGTCAAAGCAGAGAAGGTAATGAAGCCGAACATGTGTGTCCTCTGCTGCGGAGTCACACAGCTGCTGGGAAATCAGAGCGTTCCTTCTGACACACACTCTTTAACACACACGTACACACACACACACACACACACACACACACACACACACACACACACACACACACACACACACACACACACACACACACACACACACACTCAGCCTCTCTCTGACGTCGC
>JAVQJF010008102.1:0-15000 GCA_036023855.1 Gadopsis marmoratus
AAGATATAAAGTGTTGCTGTAACTTGGTATCTCAGATATGATGCTGCTGTTGCTGCAGCGCAAACTATTGATGGGTATAATGCATTTGTCAGCCCCCCCACCCAATATCACCACCAGCCGTCACTGAATAGGTCATTGCATTTTTATCATGATAGATGCCCAATTTATTTCCCCGGCTAGAGTTTAATTGTGAGCTTAGTTAATGGAACTAGCATTTTATTACAATTTCAAATTTTTTGGGATCCCCGACAAATCCTGCTGCTGAACTGCACCTTTTGAGCTCTCCATCACTTTGTGGTTAGGAGGCGGTCCCAATCACTGAGTACATTATTAGCTGCTGCCTTACTAAACCAGATGTTAATTACTTGCAGATTGTGAGCTTTCATGGATGCAACATAAATCTGGCCAGCTACCCCCCCCCCCTCCCCCGTGAAGGTGTGTTTGTGAGTGTGCAGGAAGGAGAGTGGAGAGAAGCAATTGGAGATTACAGTGCATGTCTAGGCTCTTTGATGTAGCTGCTGCATTGGTCATGGATGGTTGAAGGGATGTGTGTGAGTACACTGTATGCGCGTATGAGCGTGCACGTGTGTGTGTGTGTGTGTGGTGGAGACAGGTTGAGTCACAAGCCTGTCTGTCTGCCTATCCACCTATTTTTTTTCTGAAAGAACACGCAATCGTCACGCAGCCTTACAATTAGCACAGCTTGCATCAGCTGACATCAGCTGACTCAGAGGAATATCGAAGTCCCCATGCTGATGGACTTCACATGCAGTTGTGCATCTAGGTGTACGCCTGAGTGTGTGTTTCGGAGCGCTTGTTTGTGTGCCCATTTTGCACAAACACTCTCTTGCAAACGTGATGCAACTCTCCAAGGCACCACCGGCAAACCCATTCAGCTCATAAACAGTTGTGCCCAGCCAAGCAGAGGCAAAGGACGTTACAAGGCACTGGAGGAGACAGACAGCCCAGTCAAATGTTGAGTCAAACATCAGTCTCACCCCCCTCACTATGAAGTACAGACCTCAGAGACAAATAATAAATGCTAATCTTTGTAGGACGAAGCCAAGTCAGTCAGTTTAAGCTGAGAGCGTAGAATGAGATTTTTAATTACTGCATGACCTGGGGTATATTAGCGCATATTAATGAGGATCATTAACCTAGAGGTAACTAAGACCCCTCCTCCTTAACTACAACTGATAGCACCTCTGCTGTCTGACACTGAGCTATCAGTGTGCCGATTTGCCATGCATATTTGCAGGCATATTTTTTTTTTTAAAGAAATGTTTCACAAATGGCTTATTCCATCCTTTGTAATAAACCGCACGTCCTTGGATGAAGTAAGAAAACTGGAGTCAATCTCCTTTTACACAGGAGTTATACAGCTGTAAGCCTGAACCCTGGGTCAAAAATGCCCAGTGCTGAATACAAAACCTTGGATAGTAACTTAAAATGTTTTTGTGCCCAATTTTTGCAGATGATAGATGGCAGGGGCAGACACTGCAGAAGAAAATATTTTCATATGGGCTTTCATGCAGCCTCAGACCAAAAAAAACCCCAAAACAAACAAACCCCCAAAAAAATTTCAATGGGCAGTAAGTCGGTACAGCGCACAGCAGAATGAAAGATGAGGAGAAGAGAAGACCAATTTCCATTGACATATGCAAAGGTCAAGGTAATTTCAGTGGATAAAGAAGAGAGCAAACGGGGGATTGGGGGGGGGGGGACTTTTCTGCCCGTCTCTCTCTTCTGCTAGTGGAGGTGGAGCAGAGGAGGTAAATGCCAGGGACGATATTGACGTCATCCACCCATCATCCCTCCCTCCCCCACCCCTTCCTCCAACCTCGGTGGTATAGAGACAGACGCCTTTATATCAGAAGAGCGCGGACCAGCAGTGTTTGACTTGCAACATTTGCTAAGCACACACAAACACTTGCTCACAAACTCATTCACGCACAGACGCCTGTGTAAAGATACACTCACGCACGCACACACACACACACTCTTCCTTTTCTCTTACTCTGTCCATTTCTCCCCACTCTCCTGTCTCAGCAGTTTATCTTTTCATCTTTACATAACTGTGCGGTCCCTCAGTGACCTGCTCTAAAAACTAGTTGTACACGTGCAACACAGCTAATCCGCAGTGCAAGGGCCCATCCACCTGAGCCTGTGTCCCCTCCTCCAACTATGCCATATCTCCACTCGTGTCAATACACTCGACTGGAATAAAAATATCAATAAGGTAATGAGCACAGGGGCAGGGCGAGGGGATTTAGTTGCACTTGATGCACAGCACATGGCTTATGTGTGAAACGTAGGGCGACACAGCAGAGGGAACGGGGCTCCTTTGTGCAGTGGATCTATAGAAAGAAAGGGCGCCGTGTTGTTGAGAGTTCTGGGTGGTTAAATGCCCAATGGAGGCATTAACTTGAGCAGTGTGCTCTTCTGTCTGGTGCTGGTATGGAATAATGGGGCATAATACTGCTCTCTCTGGTCGCCAGTTACACTACGCATATAATCTGATGGGAAAGTGTAGTATGGCTGAATGCACCATATACTGTTTGTACTGTGTTTGAATTTAGACAACGGCAAGTGGGACTGTGGTACATTTGATGTAAATTGTGTGTATGAATGTGTGCGCCTGCCAGTGTGTGTGTGTGTGTATGCATCCGCCTTCATCACACCGTGCATTAATTGCCATTCCCAGTGGTCGTCAAGAGAGCGCAGGTCTCCTGTGGGACGTCTGCACCTTCATTAGACTCTACTGATCATCGCACTGCAGCGCCAAGAGAGGGCCTGTTCCCCTCTTTCATCACTTCTTCTTCGCTTCACTACTCCCTCGCCTCTCTCCCATTCTGCCACCCCTCGCCGTTTTTTTAGACGTTGCACTGTTCCTCAGCCTGACCCTGTGGTGACTTTTGTTTTTTTCTTTAAATGTTATCTTCATGGTATTTCTGGGTTTATCAGGCAGAGGAAGGAAAGGACTGGAAAGAGCGCGAGGAGTGTGTGAGTTCTGGACTAGCTGGACTCGAACACAGCCGCACCGTGCTCGCCCCTACGCCGCGGCTCCGAGGCGTATCCTGCTCCCTCAATTTGTAATGGCTTATGATTTCACCGCCTCTGCACTCATCCTTCAACATTTCTGTCACTTTACCCCCCCCTCCTCCCACACACACACACACACACACACACTTCACCCCTCTCTGCATCCTCTCCACCCTCATCTCACTCGTTCTTTTGCATTTTCATTCCCATCAGCCTTCCTTTCGTCACTATCTCTCAGTTAATACTTCTCACTGTCTTGATCCGCAGCGCAAGTGGTTCGTACCCCCAGGGGGTAGGTTCCCTAGCACTCCACAGACCCCTACAGACATGTAATGCACCCCGTGCCCCCCATCTTCATAATCTCCCCCCTACTTCTCAGACTTAGCCCTCATCTCTCCCTCTCTCTCTCTCTCCCCTCCTTTCTCCACAGTGGATGAGAGACGCCAGCTGGAGGAAACAGAGAGAAATGGGCCCAATTACAGCATTGGGAACTGAAAGTTGGCTAATTAACTCTAATTCGCTAACAAACTGCTTTTTCACCAAGAATCATCTCTCTCTGTCACATGGCATACACATGCATGAGAAACTGCATTTGCATGCACTGCCAAATAGAAAAGAAAAAAAAAAAAAAGAGGCATAGGCACACATCTCACACTGCAGGTACACATGCACGCAAACACAACCCCCCCACCACCCTCCCATCTACACACAAGCCCACATGCCCGAAATGAATGTGTGCGGACCCACTTGCTCAGTTGTATTTACCGCAAGGGCAATATGTTGATTACGTTAGAGTGGCTGATTATTGCACAGTGACAGTAAAGGAAACAAATGTCTTTCATAGGCAGGCATCTATCGCAGTGAGTGCTTCTAGCTATAGACTACAGCAGCGAATGACTGCGCTGCATTCAGCTATGACAGGCATAAGAAAGGGGGCAGGAAGTGGAGGAATAAAGAGGAGTGATTGAACGAATGAGGCGCAGGGAGAACAAAAAAAGTTAGAGGAGTGCCAGATGGAGAGAAAACAGATGAATAAAGGATGGAATGGAAGAAAAGTGGATGGATAAGGGGAGTAGAGGAGCAGGAGTGAGGAGATGGATAAGGAGCGATTCTCGGGGTTTTGTACTGAAGCTGTGAAACAGTTTTCGCCTACAATGGGATAATGGTGGTTAGAGGCAAGAACAATAGGTTTATCTTGAGCAAAGATGCTATCTGGGGTAAAACACAGACACACGCATCACACAACCAAACACACACACGTAGAGACTGTAGGATGTTTCATTACTTGTGTGTTACAGGCTATACGTGGATTTATAGTGTAGGCAGCACTAGGAACAATAAGCTTGTCAATGTTGAGTTTTCAGAACAGGTGTCCAGTGGGCACAGCTGCTCTGTAACGGCAGTCTGATCCTGCACACACACACACACACACACAGTATATGCGTAGGAAGGGTGAAAGCATCACTTATCACTTAAAGCCATTGTTTGCGAGTCAGGATATCCTCTCATTCCCCTCTCAGTGAATCGTCATGATAAGAAGCATCTTAACTACTGTATGTGATAATAAACATGCGTACATGGATAGAACATCGCACACACGGGAGTCCCATACTCAACACCTGACCACTGGGTGGATGATTTGAGAAATGCCACTTCCCACTCCACCTTCCCCTCCCTCGCTTCTCTTCCTCTTTAACCAACTCTCACTCCTTTCCCCCCCAATAAATTCCCATCCAGCTCCACCTTTCAAACCGATTGCCCTGCAAAGAGATTGATAGTTGCTCCTCTGCCTCTCTCGCTCTGTTTCTCTGATCCACCTCCTTTTCGTCGCCCACTTGCTCCATCTCTGTCCCTCTCTCACACCTCATTAGTGATGCTAATACCCCAAGTAATAGAGGACACCATTCACAGTGTGTGCGTGTGTGTGTGTGTGTGTGTGTGTGTGTATGTCTGCATGACCACACACTCTGGAAGGGACTGTGTCTGGGAATGAGTTTCCTCCTCTGATCCCATTTCTCCGTCTGGACGCAGCGCTCCTTCTTGCTGGGAGAAAATCCGATGGAAATGCAATCACAATCAGTTAGGGTCCAGACGAGGACGAAGACACACACACACACACACACACACACACACACACACACACACACACACACAAACATACACACTATCCCACTACCACAAGGGAGCCATGCAGAAAATTGTTTTGGACATGGTGATGAGGAGAAGGGGGTCTGTGGTGTGGTGAAGGGGGACTTTTTAATTTACATTTTTAATGTAAAATATCATTCAAAGAGGCAAAGTTAGGCATCTCATTATACTGCTTCTTTATTACACACAAGCCACATCAGTCTCAGGGAACTGTGTCCTGAAAAATATGAACACACACACACACACACACACACACACACACAAACACACATGTGAGCAACCTGCTGAGCCCTCCAGCCATAATCACAATGTTAGAAATGGGGCTCTTCCTCAGACACCATAAATCTGGAGAGAAATAATCTACACTGTCCTCCAGATATCATCAATCACAGATGATCTTTGTATCCCCCCCTTCCCCCTACTTACAGCCATCAAGGAGGGGTCACTTTGGGACTTTGGGGGAAACTTTGTAGGAAAACGACCAACTCTTCATATGAGACAGCGATAATTGTTGGTGAGCGCCTTCCAAAAGGACCCATATGACCACTCCAAAGATGAATCATATGATTGTCTCTTATCTGCCACCTGCACAGTTATGGTTTGGTTAAGATTAGGTAAGTCAAACTACTTGGTTGAGGTTAGGGAAAGATCGCGGACATGGTTAAAAGAAACCAACATTGACTGCAGGAAGCAGATGAGATGGGAACTTTGGTCTCCAGTGTCAAAGTGAGACACATTGCATGCCCAACTGTCCACACCGACCTCCTCCGCAGTGCTATGTCAACGTCACGCTACATTTGATTCCATAAAAAATAAAAAAAAGACTCTCTTACTCTCTTGTTTGCATGACCACAAGAGATTGCTTGTCAGGGAAATGCAAACGTAGGTTATTTCAAGCATTGGAACAAACAACTAACACTTTGATTTTCCTGGTAAAATTCGGATAATCTTTGTCGCTTTAATAGCGCCAAACATGTTTCCACTTATGACCAGTAGCAGGAACCAGTTTTTCGGCCACTCCACAAAAAAAACTGAACATCACACATGCTTGACATTTTATGGCCTTATGAAGTCGGAGCCTCTTTATACATCCAGCAGACATGGAGCAACATTGGCATTTATTTGGAGTCGTGTTTCTGGCAACCTGACCGACGTTAGTCCAATACTCACTCTTTTTTCTGTTTTGCTTTCCACCATCTCCCGAGGGAAATATTTGGCTCTTTAGCTGCTAATTGCTCCAGTATGTTCACCAGCTAGTCGGTAACTTTGTTCGTCAGCCTTTTGGTGATTGGCATGTAGTGCACAGTGAGAGCTAACGTGGCTGGAAACATGGCTGATGAGAGCGGTACGAATGAACCAAAACATTAAAGTTGCAGCGCCGTGAAATCAAAATAGTGAGCTGGAGGACGCTGAAACACTTGGTAGTCCTGCGGGAAACTCCAGAGTTGGGAGATAACTCTCTGTGGGGTTATGATTATGAGCTACAGACCCATTTTCTTGTCTCAGGACAATAATACAGATGCTAGCCCTGTGTGTTTGTTCCACACGAGCTGTTGATTTCCACAACAGAACAAATACAGTAAGTGGTACACAGAAGTAAATCATAATCTCTGGCTTTCTAAACTCTTGCTTTGCTCAATCAAATGAGACACTGTCCGCCTTTGGCATTGCCCCGCCTCCGAGGTCACAGCCAGTGATGTCACGCCAAAATGAGACCGTGTGGCTCTCAGAGGACCCCTCGTGGCCTGCCCATGTCAGAAGCGATCATCGTCAGGGCATCAGTCGGACATACGGGCTGCCATGAGGATCAACCACCTACAGTAACACTAGTGGTGATGCCGCTAATGGCGTGTGTACATGTCTTTGCTTTTGATTATATATGAAACCATCTGCACTCGGCTCTATTGCAGCTGCTACCATCAGGGTGACTCGTGGGGCTTTTATTTTTGCCCACATTTACATCTGAGCATGCATTATCAACATCTGCCATGCCAGCAGTGATTTAAATGTTCTCTAAACAGGAGTGCAAGCCGAGACACAGTTAATAAACCGTCCATCTGACGGCTGAATTTGATTGATGCTGATTTGTGTAAACAACGCTATGTGTCTATTTAAAACTCGGTCCCTAACCTGCAGTGATTTAAATTCAAAACCTGTTTGCTTATCATATTGAATAGCAATTTTAAATCAGCAGGATTTGTGTCAGCGCTCTGATAATCATCCCGCAAAGACCCCCTTGTCAAAAATTGTAGTTTCACAAAGTAATGCAAACACACGGTTGGAAAGTGAACCCAACACTGCCCTTCCTCTCCATCCTCCTTTTTTCTCTCTCCTTTCATGCTGTTTTTTGTCCTCTACAAGTCTCCTCCAGTTCTTAAAGGCTGAGACGGCACTGTGGGAGTCTGATCACTACTGAGTCCACACACACACACACACACACACATCGTGAGTTTCCTTTGTGCTGCAGAAAAAAACCCTGCACCTTTAGAAGTGTGCCTGTCAAAATGAAATTGCTGGCTGCATTACAAGCCTTTGAAGGTATTGAAAACTCATTTTAACAATCACCCCACAGGCAGGTACAGGGATGGCTGTGTGAGTATGTGTAGTAAGACAGTTTCCACCAGGAGGTTTAGGCAATGTTCTCTGTTCTTTTAGTCAGTTTGCAGTTGATTACAATTGTCTTGGCTACAGTTTGTTGCTGAGCTTGTTGTCGTTCCTCAGCCCTCCATCCAGCCACCCACCATGTCTTCGTCTGGATAATCCTTACCTCTTTCTTCCCTTCAAACTCTAAGAAAAGTCGTTTTTCCCTGAGACCCCCTACTGGGGAAAAGCAAACTTTCAAAGGCAGCCAAACAATGAGTCACACGTACACACATTCCTCTATGAAAAGACACACCCCCGCAGAGGAACATCAAGAGGCGCAGAAAGGGACATAATGGCTTTCTGATAATTATTCATAAAGGTGACTTTTGTGTGAGTGCCACTAAGTGCTCGAGCTCAGCAGCATGGAATGAGCCTGGAGTTAGTCACAACACAGACAGATGACCAACATTATGGTCAGGCTGAAACAGACTGACACACACACCCCTATACTTAGACACAAAAACACACACACACGGGCTATCAGCTGAGGCACACGCATATGCAGATTCTGTGACTCTGAATCGTTAGCGTTTCAATTAGCTGCAGAGGACAGTCTGGCCACACACTGACGGCCGTGCCTCCCATCTGGGGTTACTGCAGTCAAACAGGCAGGCGGATGGATGGACAGAATGACGGACGGGCTGATGGCCCTCCACGCTGATTAATTCTGAGAGATGAAGAGGGCGGGGTGAAATCAGAACACAGCCATGAGGATAATCAGTAGAGGCAGTCAGCTGTATTTTCCCGGAATTACAATATGGTCACCGAGAGCATATGGCTGTTCTCTATTTCAGTTTCTGATAGCATTACACCTCCGGCTCTACAGTTATGTAAGTCTCACTCCTTTCTTTGGAAACAATCTTTCACCTTATCTCTTCCGCATTCTGCTTGAACCTGCTTTTTGCTCGCAGCTGCCGGGACATAAACAGCACCCATACTGCTGCAGCAGCACCGACAACAACAACCGTCCCGGAGGACCAGGAGGGAGGAGGGCTGCATCGCCGCTCCATGATCTCTCCCTTGAGAAACAGCTTAACCCCCCCCAACCTAGACACACACACACACACACCTTCATTTCTTTTCCCAGTATTTTCTCCATCTCTGGTTTCCAGAGGGATGCTTTATCGTTCCCATACAGAAGTCGTTATTGAATGACAGTGGTGAAAGGAAAAGATCAATGAAAAAGGGCAAGGACAAACTGGATTCCCCCCTCTGTCTATCTGCTCACCTCTCTGCTCGGACCCCTCGTCATCTCCCTCTCATCCTCCCTCCATCTCTTTCTCCCCATCACCCTCTCTCTGGTGGAGGATAGTAATCCCATTAGGATCAATATTCCAGGCGAGTGAGCATCCTTTCACTGCAGCAATTACAAACCTTTAGAGACATAAAGGAGAGCATTTCTTCACAGCTTAGACCATCAATCAACTATTTAGCTTCAGAGGCAAAGGATGTTGTGTGTCGGTCTGTGTGTGTGTGTGTGTGTGTGTGCGTGCACGTGCACATGTTCCTGAGTTCTGCAGTATTGTACCGTCTGCGTTACTGAAATGACTGTTGGGATTTTTGTCTTATGGATCCTATTATAGGTGTATGAATACATGAGAGGGTTTCTTAATGCACACTTCCCATCTGGCAGTGCAACATGGCCCTATCATCTCCCTTGTGAATGCATGTATTAGCATTGTCCTCAGCGGGATTTCATAGACGGCTAAGCTTGGGTGTTTAGCCAGGGGTTAATATTTCATGCCTTCATGTTATCTCCCCGCCCCCCTCTCTCCGTCCTCCACCCTCCTCTACTTCCAGCCTGCGCATCAAATCCATGCAGGTTGCCTCTGCAGCATCCCTTCATTGCTATGCTAGTGTGCCAAACACACAGTATGCTAATTTAACAATCTCTGAACTAGGTTCCTTGACAGCTGTGGAGCCTTCCTATGATTGTAATTCCACAAAAAATTGGTTTCTCGCTAACATAAATACCACCGCTAGAATGCCTCTCTCGCCATCTTCCTCTGAATACTCTGACTACCCTTTCCTCTGCCTCTAATGAGGTGGCGTGACTGACAGGAATGGTGAGGGCAAATCAGTTCTCATCTTGTCAGCTCTCCGGCCACTTGTGCCCCTCAATGTCACGGGGCTCCTCTTTGCCTCGAGGCCCCCGGCTTCCATCTAACTAACTGCTCCACAACCCCCATCTGGCACGTCTTGCCCCGAGACAGAGGCAGCCTCGGTTGGGTCACATCTGGAGGCACCCTTGGTGACAGGCTCTGGAGCACAGTATGGTTACGATAACGCAAAGAAAGGGGAAAATGCACTTCATCAAAGAGCTTCATATACGTTCTCCGCGGTGAAAATTGAATCTGTGTCTGGGTTTAAATTTGTTAGAGAGTATAACAATTTAATCAGGTCTTTACTGGAGCGGAAAATAGAAAAGGCTATACAGTAGGTCTGATGCAGCACTGTGAATTACAGTGGATCTTAAAACAACAAATACTAAATATTAAGGCTTACAAAAAAAGCAAAAAGGAAATGACGGATCCAAATGTTTCGCTATTTTTGTCGACGGTTCAGAGCTGCATCATAGCCTGTGGCTCACACTGTCAAAATGATCGTTCTAATTCTTTGCCATGAAAAAATTCAATTAGACTATCATTAGACCAGGCTGATGATGAGGTTCTGTTTATCGTTAACTGCACATTATTCGATTCTTCATTTAACAGGAAGCGCCTCATTTACTGATGATCCATTTAACAAATGCTTTTCCAGAAGTTTCTTTGGGCTGAAAATGTGGAGTTTTTGAATGTATTTGTCTAACGCGCTTGCACAGAAAATCTGGGTACATTTTCAAGTTACTTTGTTTGACACAAGCTATCTACTTTGTGTTGTGCAATGACAAGTTCCCTTTCCTGCCAGTTTGACTCAGAAACTCAAGCATATGACTGCATGCGAAGAAAACGAAGGGAGTGGCAGGAGGTTTAACTGGTGGATTGTTGCACACAGTGCCGAAAAAAGGAAGATGGAGCAAAAAGCGTGCATGCATGCATTGAAGAGCGTTAATGAGAGCAGCAGACGGGGCTTGATGGTACTTGTGGTAGTGGATTAACTGTTTCATCCCAAACAGAAAGTGGTAGCAGGAGAGAAGAGGCTAAAGCCGAGCCCTCTTTCTGTGATGGATCTTTTTAAAACCAACAAAAGAGAGGGGAACAGATTGACTCTGTTATGGCCAGCACTGTCTGGTTTTCTATTCCTACGTCCCATTTCTATAAATCTTCAAATTCTAACACTCCCAGCGAGGAATCTGCACTTGGAAGCCTGTGGGACAGAATTTGGCTTTGCACACTTGTCCCTGCTGGTGAATCTGCCAGATGCCATTGCGACTATCGCACATCCTTTGCCTTTCCATCACATTATCCCATTTCCAGCACGCACATATTCCCACAGTCACACAAATCCGCACACCGAAGGTCCTCATACCGATCACCCACTCGTTTCTCTGAAAACCCTGGAGACGGAGAACACAAGGCTAACAAGGGAACAGGGGATGAAAACAGAGCACTGGAAGAAATGCAGTACTGGAGGAAAAGGTGGCAGGGTGGAGGACACCGTTCCTCGGAATCAAACTGTGCATATTTTCATCTTTGCTCATAGACCAACTCCCACAGGACATCAGTATGCCAAACCAAAGGCCTGCTGCGTCTGTTTACTCTGTGCTACAAGAGAGGAGACTGAATCAAGCTCATTTCAGTAAAGAGAAATTATATCTCGTTTGATACCACTGTGTGTGAAGGCAATATTCGCTATCAAAGCTGCCTCATCGAGCAGATAAGCCCTGTTCCAATACCTTCGAGGAGCTAAACGGCGGCTTGACAAATACGAACCTAAGGCTGTTCCGTCAAACATGAAGGCGGCAACAACGCCAAAAGTGGTCACAGTAATGTGCATTAATTGAGAGATGAGATTTTGATTTTATCCAAACAATGTGAGAATTGAAAACACAGTGTGATGGCTTTTATGGAGAGCATCCTCACAGCCTTGGAGTTTGTTTACAGGGCCGGCTGGCAATAATGGTTACACATTGGCCCATGAAAAACAGTCCTCTCCTATGATATCGGCTGATAACATCTACAACATCGCACAAGCTGGAGCATGAAACACAAACAATGGCTTTAAAGTTTGTTTATCTCCCCACACACCTTTCCAATTATAATGTCAAGAGAATCGCGTCAGTGAATCAACAAACTATTTTCCTTCTTGACGACAGGCCTGCAAGACATATTTTGGAAAAATATGAATGCATGGTAATTCAAATAGAGCTCTAACAGGAATGTGGCTGTGTTGCTGCCATTTGTTTTCAGTTTCCACCTGCTCTGTGCTGCACGTTAACTGCATGCATGTGTGTGCATATCGGTGAATAGATATGTGCTGACAGTCTGGCAACCTCCATCAGAACCCGGCATCTCTGTCAGACCGCAGGCTCACTGACTGACGAGGAGGAGAGCAGCAAAGTGGAAAATGAGAGCAGAGGAGCGGGACGAAGAGGAGGAGGTGTGAAAGAGGAGCAGAAGGGAAGGAGGGCAGCAACGTGGACAAGAGGATTTGAGGAGGTTGAATAAAACAAGGGGCAGAAGAAAAAAAAAACCCCAACGTGGCTGTGATTGTGCTCGCACGAGAGGGCGGCAGAGAAGAGGTGGGGAGGATGTAGCGTCAAACGGCGGATGGAGGAATGAGGCATGCAGGCGCGGTGACAAAAGCAACGCAAAAAGGATGAGGCTGATTTAATAGCTAGTCTAGGCGTGTGTCTCTGTTTGTGTTGCTTGTGTGTACGAGCAGGAGCCGGTGTAGGTGAGTGGCAGGGTGTAATAAGAAATGTGACCTATTGATTGGCTGTAGAAAGATGTCAGAGCTCAGCGTGTCCCGGGGAGGTTGGGGGCGGGTGGAGGCAACGACATTACAAGACAAAATGGCTCCCTTCCTCTTCTTCTCCCTCTCTCCTGCGCGTTTGTTTCATATTCATTTGCCGAGGTGCAGATTTATCCACTTCTTTAGCATCGAACCCGAGACTTGGCTTGGTGACAGATGCAATCTGATTGTTATATGATTACGATGTGTGGTTGAGGTAACTGCGCCTGCAGGGCTGCGGCGTGTTATCATGTGCGAGTGTTAAGAAGAAGAGGAAGTGGGTTTCCCCTGGATTGACAATCCAATTAAATGACTGTGTGTTGTGTCAAGAGCGGTGGCGGACCACCCGGGGAATCAGCTAAATAATGCTACATTTCTGGCCTACTTGGATTTAGATGGTCTGTGTGCGCAGCCAGTTGTGAGAAATCCAAATGCATTACACTACAGCACAAACACGCACTTATACACAGCTTATATCATCCTTTCCATCTCTGTTCCTCCAGGCTATCATATATGAAAGGTGTGAGCGGACCCTGCAAGCAAGGCAGGCCGGATCAAAGAGCATGACTTGACCTTGATCCCGTTGCCTGACTCTCAGCATTGTCAATAATGACAATAGCACGCCGAGCAAGAATGTGCACTTTTCAGCCTATAGTGCCGACTCCTCCGTAACGAGCTCCCGCTCTCATGGCCCACCTTGTCAGTGTTTCTATGTTTGCGGGAGAAGAGATCAGACGAACCAGTGCACAGGAAGCCTATAGGCAGACCAAACAATTCAAATGCCACGCAGGTGATTGATTAGCTGACCTGACCTGGACTCCTGCGTCAATGAGATGGATGATAAAAGAGCATCAAAGGGAGGACATTTGAGGGTGTGTGCATGTCAATGTGTGTGTGTGTGTGTGTGTGTGTGTGTGTGTGACAGGTTCCTACTGCTGCTGTAAAGGGCCGTTTATTGCTGATCAACTGCCAGACTCTCGGTCAATTATTGATGAGGTTGTTTGATATTCAGAGGAAGAGGAAAAGTGACAAAACCTTGCTTTTTTTTCCTCAATATTATCATTGTCACACCTTTTAATTGTCTTTCACTGTTCTTTCCCAACCCACACCCGCCAACCATTTTTTCCTGTGTAGTTTATGTGCAGATGCTTTTATTTCAGATTATTTTGTTCACCATGGTTGAACACCATTTAAGGAGTAATTTGGGTAGGGATTATGGGCTTTAAAACAATTGGGATGCAAAAGGGCACTCAGTGTACCTTTTGTAAATTTTACTCATCATAGTTAGTACCAGCGGTGGAAGAAGTATTCAGATGCTTTAACTTAAAGTACCAATACAAGAATGTATAAATACACATCAATTATCCCTCCATTAAGGGAAAATCCTGCATCCAAACCTCGGGTTCGAAAACTCATTACTACAACTGTCAACAATATGTAGTGCAGTAAAATGTACTAACATATAGTGGAGTAGCAGTACAGTTAAGTTAAGTACCAGTACCTCAAAATGGTGCTTAAGTAGAGATGTACTTAGTTACTTTCCACCAATAAAAAATAGCCTTGATGATGTAATAATGATGTCATGTACATTATCTCAACTTGAGGACTAAACATTTATGAGAGAGCCTAGGTTAGAAAGTAGGGAAACAAAATGTCGGCATTTACCAGGCAGGAAGGGGGCTGACGAAGAGATGGTATCAAGTTGCATTAAGGGAAATGCAGGATCGAGTGTTCTTGGAGCTTGACCCACACTGAAGACCATTTTAGAGACTAAATGTCAGGATCTCCCAGCCTCTGCCACACAAATTCTGATCATTTCTTTTTAAAGTCTGTCTTGTGAGCCCCCCAAATTTGTGTATGCGCAATATCCAATCGATATCGAATGCCCCTCAATTAAAAGTTTCATGAATGTTTTAAGGTGATTTGCACACGCTATTAACTGAGCGGTTCTTTCACAGATTACAGGAGAGTTCAGATTTCACGCGGAATGCGATTTAACGTCCCCCTGAAGTACAGTCATCCTCGGGAACCGGTGAAGGCCAAGAGGCAGAATATGGCAGGTGAGAGAAGGAACAGATTTTATTTGCACAGAGCGGAGTTAAGTGCATCCTTCATTATTTCCTGTATACCTTATGTTCCACCACATATCCGATGCAATGTGCATGTTCCCTTTTATCTGCGTCTCGAGTTTATGTTCCTCCCCGCCTTGTTTCTTCCAATATCTGCTTGGCTGCAACCAAACCTTGTCGGCCAATTTATGAGGAGACGCATTGT